>JANHGL010014549.1:12500-24256 GCA_024611195.1 Ceyx melanurus | reverse complement strand
GAGGTCTCCCCTCAGTCTCCTCTTCTCCAGGCTAAAGAGCCCCAACTCTCTCAGCCTCTCCTCATAAGGGAGATGCTACAAGACCAAAACATCGGGGAACAAACTTCCATATTTTTTTTGACTGGGAATTGCCCATATGAAGAGAGGTTCCTGAGTAACACTTCTGCCACTTTAGGGACTCATGCTCAAACCTATGGTCTGTCTCTGGACAAATGTATAATCATTTGAAGAAAGAGAATTAATAATGCAAAGGGCACTAGCCAATGCAGGAGTGTAAGTTAATTCTTAAAGAGCTTTCTTACCCAGTTCTGTTTCACTTAGGTACAAAATATAGTGAATCAGTCAGAAAGTCTCTCAAACTTGTGTATCTTCTCAGGAAGTGCCTGTCTGTATGTCCAGGTCTTTTCTAACCATCTTACACATTTGTTATTCAGATATCTGAAAAATAATTTTGAATATGGGACTTTCACTGGTTTACTGGCCAAAACAAAGTGTGAGCACAGTATATGAGAATCCCTACAAAACATACTTAGAAGTCCTAGAGGCTTCATGTGGATTTTGGGAAGCAGTTGCCAATATAAATTGAATGCCATATTATTTACTAAAATCTAATCAAGTATATTAGCCAGTTCTCAGCACTGATTCTGAGGCTTTTCCCTTGGTCCATAATGTTTGTGTTCTTTCCTAGATTTGATGGGTATTATTACTGTAAATATTGTATATACTATTTGTACGTTTTTAATAACTTCAGTATTTCTAATGTTTAGATGAATTTCAGCAGTAGTAGTTTTCTGAGATAATTAAATTCTAAATGTTATTCACATAAAGTTTGTAATTAGACACAAAAACATCACTTTCTTCAGTGTCACAAATCCAAAGCACTTCTAAGAAAACATTTGGGTCTGTTGCCTGCAGAGCAATAGATGTGTCTGACAGTGAGCTAGAAAGTTCATTTTCCTGCTCAGTTCCTCCCATCTAGGTTGTGGAGTGCTTAGCTATCTGAACCTATGATTGTGGGGTGGATTATGTATTCTAAAAATCTTTATAGCTCTGAATAGTACCTGGTATCGTCACAAAGACCTTCACAGTTTCCATCTCATTTTTTTAAAAAAAGGAAATAAATAATAGCGTATTTGTGTTAGACAGTTTTAGTAGACACAACATGCTTACATCTTCCGAGCATCAGAACAGAACTGAGTTAAAAGGGAAGCAATCCTTTCCATGATCTCTAACAAATTATTATTTCAACAAGCCTTTACATCCATCTTACATCCTAACTTTTTTCCCTCCCAGATGATGAATTATGATATTAACTGTATGTGCCATAATGCATCTTGCCTGTTTTGTTGTCTGTGAATTAGTCTCTTACCAAACATGTAAATGCAGTAAAAGGGCAGGGTACTGGAAATTTTAGGCATTAATATAATCAGGGTTTTTTTTCTCAGCTTAAGTTCTCCGGCCACTCTCCTTTGGTCTGCAAGCTTGGCCTTATCCAATGTGACTGTATTTAACTCTTTAACTGCTAGTTTTATTGCACATGGTGAAGAAGGCTACAATAAAGAGTAGGCTTATAGTAGGAGCAAGTGCCCCGACAGTAACTGGTGGTATTCATCCACTGAATGTCTTCAGATAAGGAGCACCAGGACTAACTGTAGTAGGCAGACACCTATAAGTAGCTCCCTAAATTAAACTGTGCTAAATGCTGTGGGATCTTTTTAGATGGTTACAGATTCTGAAAGGTTCGTGTGGGTTCAAAAAGTAGTTGGAAACACTTGTGAAGGGAGAAAACTCGAAGTTGCTCTGCACAGGGAGAGCACCATCAGTTGAGAAAGCTGCTGGACTTCCCAGGCTGCTGGAAGCTCCAAGGCAGAATTTGAGGTTATACGGACCTTTAGTCTGACCAAATATGACCCTTTTTTGTTTGTAGTGTATGTTTGCTACATCATTAAATGTTCCCAAGCTGTGAAGAGTAAGATGCCTTATAAAGGGAAGATGGATGTCTATCCTTATAGATAGGAGGCATTTCTTTCCTCAGCACTATTGTGAGATCAACAGGACAAAGTGTAAGACATTCTTCCCTTTGCAAAAGCTAAATTATTGCTACACTGCAGCTTCACAGTAAGTTCTCAATTACAGGACATGACAGCTGAGAGTGGCCTTGCTAGCTCCACGCAACTGTTGAAAGCAGTAGCTCACACTGCATGTTAAACCCTTTTTTTATTTCCTACAGAGCATGTGGCTGTCTAATTCATTAATACACTGTGGACTGTCATGTTGCTCTCTAATCTTAATTTTTATTTAATCAGTGACACAAGGAATTTGACTAGCTCCGTGTTGCTATTTAAAATGTATACAAAGGTAGTTTGCCTGTTTTGGAGGATCAATATAGGTAGTTAAGTAGAAAGCATCAGTAAAAGACCATGACTGTTCTTTCCTCCCTAAAAGAGTGTTGAACTTTGCACCTTATCTTCAGTTGCTCTTTGAGTCACCAGTCTGTTGTAAATCTTTGGTTGACTGCAGTAAATCTTTGTTGCTCTCATTTTTTTTCTTTTCAATGAATGTCAAAGCAACAACTAGTCATCCAGTACCTAATTGGTGTAGATGTTGTGTCAAATGAAAGCAGAGCAGCAAACTTTTATTGAAGTTTAACTTCAAGCTTTCTAATTCAACTTTTAAGAAATATAGCCAATTCTGTTGATTTTTAACTTGGTTTTTGCACACCATGTTTGAAATGCACAGCTGACTCTTTTATCATACGCTGGATATCCGATTTCACTATTGCTATCAAAACAGAATTTACCAGTTACATCAAAATTAGGAGGTTGAATACCTAACTATAGATAAAAGTTCTTAGTTGCAAGACCCAGGTCCTTTGCTGTATTGTTTCCTCCCTTTCTGAGAGACAAGAAGTGGGCCTTCCACCCTTGAAGACTCGTGAGCTTTTGATGAACACTGCCCAAATTTGGATTGTATTCAAACTGTTAAAAGTCCTTCACTGAGAGTGACTTAAGGTAACTCTGACTTGAGCATCTTCAGCGGTGGAAAATAAATGTTTTATGCCATTAAAAAATACAGATGCCAGCAGAGGCATCTTTGCAACAAAAATTGGAAATGTAGGATGCTAGTTACTCTCAGAAGGCTGAGTTCACATCATTAGTTATTATTTGTATTATGCTGCTATCTAGAGGCCTGATGAACCACAAATAGGCAATTTTGAAGACCACTCCTGCCTTTAGAATTTGCAGTGCAAGAGAGGCAGTAGGTCAGAGAAAGAGGTACCATCAAACCTGTTCTACAGACAAAAAATGAATCCTGGGTTAATTCAGGACCCAGTCCAATATAAAGTTGGAAAGTGGTGACAAAGCTGAGTGTAGCACCTACATCTTTTGATTGAAGATTCAGTGGTCAGCAGCTTTATAAGCAGCATGAATAGCCTGTCCTTTTTTCTTTGTGTTTCTCTGGTGATGAAGATAAAACAGGATTACTGATAGAATCTTCCAGGTAAGAATATCTCAGTTTCATGAACATTTGCAGTAGAGGAATTTATATTAAACTTAGCAAGTGCAAAGAACTGTGAGTGCTTTTCATCAAGTCTTGCTAGAAGATATCTTTTTGTCTGATTTATTCTATGGGGTTTGTTCACTCCTTGACTTACTTGTCTTTGGTTGTCAATTCTATTTTTCAGTGTTGGGGGTTTCCTGCTTATTTGTTTTCCTGCTTTTATACATCTTTCCAGTTGATCTTGATGCATCTTTGAATAGTGTTTTTAAAGGAAAGTACTTCCCAGTGTTGTATCTTTGTGGGATGTATTCTTTTTAAGTAATTCCATTTATTAATCAATCCTGCTTGCACAGCCAGAAGCTGTACAAAGTTGAGTCTCATTTTCAATGTGATTGCATAACCCCAATGCAATTTTAGTTCTGTTACTCTGCAAAGAACTATGTAGTCTGTCTTTGCAGCTGATTAACCTAAGGAGAATCAGTTTCAGGTTTACCAGGTAGTTCATCTCTTACTGCCATCTCATTTTTGCAAAATGATTAGCATTTGGCCAAGTAGAAGAATAGAGAAAGGATTGTAAAACAGCCACCGAAGCACTGAGAAGGACAGTAAGGATGTTTTTCTTTTATAAAATAATTCATTGAAAACCAGAAAGAAAGAGGATGCAAGGCCAGTTACATATCATGGGAAAATTAATGTCTTCTGACTCTGCCATAATAATAATTTCCTCCTTCCCCATTTCTCCTTAGCAAATATACTCGGGGTACTCTTCAGTAATAGTATATATAAAGAATATCCTCCAAAAAGAGATTGGCAGGTTTAATTTGTTTGATGTGTGCAATCACAGTCCATGTTAAATTCAAAATGCTTGTCCAATCAAGAGTTCAATATAGAAAAGAGGCAGTAACAAGCATGCAGTACGCTGTAATAAAGAAATCTGTTGATTGAAAACAGTTTGTATATTTTGGAAATTATAGGGAATGTAATTGGTAAGAAAGAAAAGAATAGGTCTTCATAAATAATAGGAAATAGAGCATATTTTTCCACTGATAATGCTAACTCAATTTAAGAATATTCTGGTGCTGAATTTTCCTGTTCAGCAAAATAGGTCTGGTAGATCTTCCAGTACTCTAAATTTCACAATTAATGGAAGGAGCTCTTTATATTGATGGAGCCAAATTTAATGTGTTGAATTTCAGCTATAATGACCCTCTCTTTTTCTCTCATCTGTTTCTTAAACCCTTAGGAATTGTATATGAAAAAGGAGAGGATCTGGCAGGCAAGCCAAGTGCTTCTATAAACTTTCAAAGGCTGTTTGGTAGGCTCTGAAAGATGAAAAGGCTTTGATGTGTCAGGCTAACTTCAGTATGTCTTACAAACTTTAAAGATTCTAACCTTACCATAACTGAAGCCCAGGACAAGCTCAACAGCTCACCCTTGCTCTGCACCACACCTTCTGTATAGTCAGTCTGTCTTTTTTTTGCTGCAGTTCACTCACAAAATCTTTATGGAGCACTAAGTGCTTGAATATACTTTTAGAGTATGGATCACATCTATGCAGTCTTGCAGTGCTGCCAGTTTGACAACAGTGCATTTCCATAGACTTCTTTCCTGTTCTTAGGTTTCTGAAGATCAGACCTCTTGTTTCTTATCCTTTGTGTAAGTCTTTTATGAGGGTATTCATATATATTTTTTATTTTTTTTTAAAGACTGAGTTAAATGGACATGTAGCTGCATCTCTTTATGCAGTAATTGTTATGGTACTTTAAAACTCTTATAATCTAGGAGAAGGAAGTACTTGAGAGTCAAAAGCTAGGAAGTAATACAGCTAACAATATTATTTTATGTGGGAAAGATTAATTTATTAATGTTCCCCATCATTTTATTTTATGTTTTATATTGAGATAACTTATTACTTATTGTATTATATAAGTTTATCTGGTATTTGAGATAAAATTGTACCTAAGCAGCCATGGTAGTTGTGGGAAAGGTAATGTGTCAGGCTGAATTTTTTTCAAGTATTCTCATCTGATGATCATAAATATTATGACATTTTGAAGAAGTGCTCTTAAGAATTAAAAAAAAAAAAAAAGAAAAATTATAAAAAGTCTTTATATGCAAAAATGTTAAGATATCCCTATTAAATTGAGCTATTGAGCTGTACCAGGCTGTGAACTCAGGGCTGAAGAAAAGTGCACCTGCAGACAGTGATTTCCAGGAGGTGATGGGTGCCTGTGGAGTGGTAGCCACTACAGGTAAATCCACCAGGATCTGATACTTGATTTTAGAAAGTAAGCTCACAGAATTCTGTTCCTCATCAGGGATCTACACAGATGATGTGATGACCATAACAAATCTAGAATGACTTAAGATCAGTTTTAAGGCATTTAAATAACATATACTATGGGCACATTGACTTCATGAGGGCAACTGATCATTTGCTCTCATACAGTAATACCTGAGGCTTCTTTTACTGAGCTGGTTGGATACTTCCCTCCTCAGAACTGATGCAATAAAAATTCCATAAAAGCATGCATCATCACACAGAATTAAGGTTTTATTCTTTCTCAAGAACTTCAAGCTGAATCGTGGGACCTCATCAGATGTTTGTTCTGTAAAACCTGGGATTCAGAATGATGATTTTTACATAAACCTGAAGCATAGAAGTGATAATAAATGTGATTTACCGTGAGCAGTGAGCAAAACACAAGGTATTTTTTGCTCATGACTTTTAAGTAGTCGTCAGAATGGTTGGAACATTGCTACTGGTTGAGAAAAATGGAAGGCTACCAATCAAAACAATACTTTGAAGGCTTCATTGAAACCCTTTAGATAATGGGGATTTTTCTCTGAGTATTTATTTTCTTTTTTTATATATATAATCAGAAAGTGCATTTTTAAATCTTGATTAGTACATTCAGATTAAACTTTTGAATATTGTAGCCCACTGACAGTAAGTCTCATTTCTAGTCATGTTAAGAAAAATGAAAAAGAATTGCTAGTAAACCTAGTAAAATAGCTCTTTCCATCATTTTAGCTCTTTCTACATGTGTTTTAAGAGATAAATTCTTCCTCGGTGTATTTTGGTGTCAACAGTTTCCAATCTTAAATGATGGACAACAAGTTAACAACATAAAATGGGTGTTGACAGTTCCTGAAAATGAAATAATGTTTGATGTAACCTCAAGTTTATCTCTGAACTTTGACCAAACAATAGAAAACTAAAAAGGAGGAGCCCTGTGCTGTCAAGCACAGAATTACATGGGGAAAAAAATTAATCTAAAGAGTGAAGGAGAAGTCTGGGTTCTCTTGCATGATATTTAGCAGCAATGGTAAGAAGAGGGATGTTTCTTTCTTTGTGTAATGTGCAGTAGTTACAATAAACACAAGATTTCCAAATCTCAGAGGACTCTCTTGACAGTTGCTTGATAACAGCTTTTTTCACTACATAGTTTTGACAGTTTGTATGTGTTGCCATATCTAGTGTAAACTAAAACATCACTGTCATTCTGTTTTTCTTTCTTACGTGGCTTCCTTTTCTTTATTTTTTTCTGTCTTTAGGATAATGAAAAACATGGGCTTTTAATTTGTAGGCTTGAGTAAGACAAGTTGTGTATGGAGAGTGGCATGTTTGAATTTTGAAATATTCAGGTTGAATAGCTTTTTTTTTTTTGCTTTTTCTTTTCTTTTCTTTTCTTTACTGTTTCTTAAAAAAGTGTATGTTTGTGTCCTAATTTTGACCTGGCCTGTCAGTATGCAGCACTTAGTACATGCAAGTGCAACTATATGGGCAGTATGAGAACACTGCTCTGCAAAGGATACTTCTGGGTTCACACCAACATTGCAGATTTTTGTTGTAGTTTTCATTTTTTATTCACACAGAGGTCCACAGAAATGCAGTGCATGTGTTAACAACTTTTCCTAATCTAACGTGCCTTTGCTCTCTCCCTCACCCATGTTTCTGAAATATGTTGATGATAATATTGGAGCAGTGCACCATTTTAGAAAAGCCACTGGGAGGTGAATGTTGCAGGGAGGAACTCGAGGAATCCCTTCTTAGGAGAGGACTGACAACTCCAGGTTTACTCTGGCTCCTGCAGCTCCTGCTCAGCTGGTTTTTTTACCACAGTAGATTGTAAGTCCCTGGGTAGAGGATGGCTCTATTTAACCTTTGGTGTTGTTTTGGGTTTTTTGGTGTTTTTCCTGATTTTTCTAAGGTTATTTTGTCATCAAACCAAATTTGCTTTAGCACAGCAAAGTGCCCAATGTCGTCATCTGGCATGTTACAGACAAATTCCAATTACTTTTCTGCTTCAAGCTATTGTTAAACACTACAAGCTAGCTGACAGTAAAATTATAAATACAGGTGTTGTCACACTACACTATAATCAGAATTTTAATTTGAAATTTTCATTTGTAAAGCCTTTTTTTTTAACATGAAAATGGGAATAGAATTAGTTTTATTGACAGTAAAAAGACATTTTGAAAGCTTCCTAAATCATTACCTGTATTTAGTAGTGGGGAAAAATTGTATATGTCCGTATAAAAAGAAGAGTTTTATTATCACATATTTACTCATTATATTTGGTGGTAAATAAAACTAGGAAGATGTGTTTGACAAATGATTGACGTAGCTCAGTACGTTTTCACTTCATAAGAACAATAGACAGACATAAATATATATTTGCTTTTGGTTTGTTCTGCTATTGCTAATGCAAGCCTGCGATAAAATCTTGAAGCAAATTAAGTAGAGCCTGTTGAGTCTGTATGCAGTGCTAAACTTTTTATTTTGCAATTTTCTCTTCTTACATAGATTCATCATTCTTTGCTTTCTTCTTCCCCCCCCCCCTTTTTTTTTTCCCTCCTTCTTTTTCTTTGCTTGGTGGTTGGAGTGGTTCCCCCTTCTCAAGACCCTTTTTTTTTTTTCCTCAAGGCATTTAGTGTCGTGTCTGCCAGATTTCAGTGATGAGCAGCGAATTGCTTTTAAAGTGGGCATTATGCCAGTTCAGCAGCACAATGGAAAACCAATCTTCCACCATTCTACTTTTGATGCTGTTATTGTAGCATTTTAGATAACTGCTGCCACAAAAAAAAAGATGTGCTCAATTGCTACCAGTTAGTCAAGTTAAATCCAGAGTAGCATTAAAATTACTCTGAAAACTGTTTGTCAGAGGTCATGTGCTGTCTGTGGCTACAGCGCATAGGATAGATGTTCTGTTCTGTGTGTGGTTTTTTCTTTTTGCGTTATTATTACTGTGACTGACCAGCTCTCTAAATAGCCCTTCACTACCTGTTTACTTATTGTCTTCACCTCACTGCTGAAAATATGTGTCAAGCAGAAATGTTGAAAAGTTTCTGTAAAGTGCTGGAAATAGCAGGGGAGTGAGTTGTTCAGGGTGCATAGTTTGTACAGTGTGAAAACAAAACACAAAAAAAAAAAAAAAGAAAAAAAGAGAGGAGAGGAAGAACATAATTCTCTGGTTTCTGTAGCAAGATTACTGTTTTCATCTTTTTATCTTCACTTTTCAACCACCGAGTTCACTTTTCTATTTTTTTTTAATAGCACAAATGGAATTTATCCGCTTTCTCACTCTCTTCCCTTTCAACTCCTCCTCCTCTTCTTCCTCTTTATTCTGCTGGCTTTGCTTGTGAATGAAAGGGTCTGTTACTACCACTGTAGGACAGATGGCAGTTTTGGAGGGGGGGATTATAACACTAGGTGACTTTTAAATCAGTTGTTTTCCAATAAACCACAATCAGGAAGATTATTTATGGGTGGTAGGAATTAAAAGAGCAAAGGTATTTTACTCCCTCTGGCCAATACTTTATTTTATGAATAATATCATACCTACCCAGCCTGAATACTTGTTTCACTTGCCTGCATCACTGTGCAGTGTACGTTCTGCTGTATGATGTTCTGGTCACTTTTAACAGAGAAGCAGCCTCCTGCATCCGTCACTAGGTTGCACCACTGTGGACTGTGGTACCCCTTATTACAGCCACAGGCAGCTTCCATGGAACAGTAAAAGAGCTGATTAAGCTATGAATTTCAACCTTGCATTTAGGCATCTAAAGAACATGGCCAGTTTTCAAATAACTTAATTTGTAGCCTGGTAAGTGTGTTAGCACTGCAGTGGTCCATGATCAGAATTAGGGAATAGGCATCTAGGTAGGCAAAACCAGTAGCATAGCTTTGAAAATCTTCACCTTAGTCCATAAGTTGTTCCTTCTCTGGGATGGGAATGACATCTACCTTGTGGCAACACCTTCAGTTGTTCACTAATAATTCACTAATATTTGTAAAGTGCCTTAAACCCCCCCAATAGGTGGCAGTGTGGAAATGTGTGGTTGTTGCAGTCAGGATTATTGCAGCGTTGTTCTTAAAGATGGGCATTTCCTTACTGGTTCAGATAAATTCTAGCCATTGAGGGCTTGCTGCCTTAAGAGTGGAAATGTTTTGTGGGCTCTTAAATTGTCATATTCAGGGAGCCCCTCTTGGTGGTGCAGATGGGTCTCATGTAGTTGCTACTGCTCATCTGTGTCTTGGTGGAACTGTTTTCACCATTTCTTATCAGAGCTGTGTGCATGTCAGGTAAATGCCTTTCAGAAGAGCATACCTTTACATTATTTTCCAGGGGCAGAATGACTAGAAAAGTGAAGTTTGTGGAGTTCAGGAAAAAAAACCCAACCAACCAGTACTATCTCCCTCAGGGAAGTAAAACTAAGTCTACCAGACAACATGATTGAAAAGTATAAAGAACCCTAATGATACATTCACACACCCTATTTATTAAGTAGGTAACCTAAAAGTGATTTAAAAAACAAGGTGAGCTCTAGATGAGTTCTCAAAATGGGAATGTAACTCCATAAGAAACACTTCATACACAAGGTAATTATACTTAAGTGTAAATTTGAAATACTTCCTTTATTGTTATTATTTATTTTCTTTTTCTTTCTTTTTTTATTTAAACTAGCATTTGAGTTTTACAGACGTTATTGCACAAGTTTATTTGTTCCTTGATCAAATATCAATGGACTTGTCTACCTAATGAGGAACTTGCATAATTCAACTGCATACATTTACATAGTCTCTGTATATAAATATTTTCTCAGAAAGACCTGTAGAAAGTGTCTCCACTAAAGTTAGTCTTAGATATAACTAGGGCAGAAAACCAGCTAGATAATTTAATATTAGAGGGAAATAGAAACCATTGGAGTTTAGTCACAATGACTCAAGTACAAGCACTTCAGGAAATGAGTTTTCTTCTTTTAAAACTATATTTATGCATTGCATAGTTTTGCTGATGGGAAAGAAACATCAATCCATTGGGGTGATATTTTATTATTTATACTTATGGCACACGTTCTTTCTTGGCCTATATTCTGAGGAAAATCATCACATGTACTTTGGTTAGATGTTGCAGAATTCCTCACTAAAGAGCTGCCTACAGGAAGAAATACAGCAAGGATACTCAGAGACACAATTTCAGAGTTAATATCTTCTGAGTCTTGACTGGAACAAAACCCAGTTTCTACTGATCTCAATCTTATACTCAGTTCCTCAGAAAATAGTTAATGCAAGTCAAGCTTTGTAGGAAGAAACTAAAAAAGTAATAAAAAAAGTAAGGATTCAGATGTCTACAAAGTGTTATCATAAAAATAACTAACTAACTAACTAAATAAGTAAAATTTTTATTTAGGCTGTGAATCTACTTTTTTTAAGGAGGAAAAATAATTTGGGTGACTGGTAGGGCTTCTTGAGTAAAAACACATTAAGTTGGCCTGCAGCACAGTTTAAATAAGGATTAGTTAGGCTGGAACTTTACTCTTACTTTTTTTTCTTCTAATTGAGCAATGCACCAAATAATAGCTAATAAAGCGTGTATATACTAATGTAATTACCTTTGGATTTTCAACCATAAATATATGTTTCCTTAATAATATTTACAAAATGTTACGAAATTTTGAAAGCATATGTTTCAGGAACTGTAAATCTGAAAGTTAGGCAACTTAGAAATGAGGGAAGTTAAGACTGAAGTTAAAATTACATTCCATGCTATAACTGTTCATATATGGCATGGTTGTAATCCAGTTACTTCTGGTAGTTTGTAGATTATCTGGTTTGATGGGCTGTTGGGTTAATTTGTTAGTTAGCACTTCTAACCACTATATCACACTGGAAAAGATGGAAGTACAATTAAAAAAAAAAAAAAGTATATATTGAGGGGGAAAAACCCACAAATGTGTAAATTATATTA
>JANHGL010014549.1:0-7500 GCA_024611195.1 Ceyx melanurus | reverse complement strand
CAGGTGCATGTCCTCCTTTAAAAAAAAAATAATAAAATTGTATTTTTCATCTGCATATTTGTTTTGGTAGTATCTTTTGTATGCTCTGAATGAGTATATCTGTATTTATAGCTCTATATGCATTCTGCAGAAGTGATCATCTTAAAAGATTGCTTGCCACTGAACTTGGCTGTTATTAAAACAAGGATAATAGGTGTAGAACTATTCGAAATGTGACTGACTACAGAAAGGCAATTTCAGTCAGTTTGTATAGCTTAGTTTTCAGAAGGCCTTAGGTGCATTATTGATTAAATTTTCATTTAGGAAGAAAGTAAGAGCTTTTATATGCATCTCTAAGTTGGATGGTATGGTAACTGGAAGGTATTGACTGGCTGTGTGATATACGACGGTCACAGTTGTCTTTTACTCAGAGGAGCACAGAGTGATGCTGGTTGTCATTCTTACTCTGCTGTGTGGCAGCGTAAATAGTCCCCTTTCTAACCAACCTGGTGGGAAAAGTCAATATCCCATCAGCAAAGGAGGTAAACACATCAGGAACTGTGTCCTCTCTCATCTTCCCCTGCTCTGTATTACTACAGTTCTTTAAATCTCTTCTCCCCAGTCATCAGATGCACTTGTGTCATTCAAATGCATGGTGTGGCTGTGCTGCAGACACAGCCGCTGCCTGACTCTCCTCCCAGAGCTCCCGGCTCCCATTCTCTTATAATTGAAACTTAAAATTGGCCTCATTACTTCAACGAGGCCCCTCATATTTGCCATTTTTTTCAGTCCACCCTTTCCTGCTTGCCTTTACGAGGGTAATTGCATCTAAGAAATGTTTGAAGCATACTGTCAGGAAGGTTATCGCGTATAATTGAAGTTGAGATTTAAAGCGGGGGGAGCCGGGCGCTCTGTTAGCGGGACGGCTGCAGCCTGAATTGGAGCTCTACACGGGCCTGGATTTTTGTTCCTTACTTTCAGCCCTGGTTTATTGTTTACTTCGTTGTTCAGGTGATTAAAGTGCCTTCCTGCTCTGTTTGCCTGTGCCAGCTGTTTCTGAGTATTGGTACATTTCACCTTGGGCCCTCCTGAGCTCCAGGAAGCTGTAAACTATTTTAGCCTGGTTTCGAGCTACGAGGATGGTATTTTCCACACTTACTTGGTATAAAGAGCCTTGGTTTGCTAATATGTGAGCAATGAACTCACTTACTGTATAGTTTAGCTTGAAAATGCATGAACTAGTTCTTGCTGAATTTATGGCAAAGAGGGTTTAGTGCTTATATGGATCTGGTTATTACAATACTCAAGGTTTGTTTAATTAAACCCTACATTTAAATAATTTCGGGATCATTAAATATGTTTATGGCATAGTGACTTAAGCCTGTTAATGAACAGATTCTTATAATCAAAGTTTTTATTGTATTGGTGATATAGCTTAAGGGAATTTTAATTCTTCTAATAGACAAAATGTCATTACTGTCTGGGTAATGGTGAGAATGTGTCGTCTTCAACTAGGCATCTTCCTCTGTTTGCTTACAGCCAAAATTTGGCAATATAAATACCCAAAACTGAATATGACAGCACAATGCATGCCTTCATCACAAGTATGCATGAAAGGTGCTTGCCAAAGTGCTTTTAATCAACATGTTCAGTTACTTGAACTTGAATCATTAATTTAAATTTTAATTTAATTTTTAAAGATTTGATAGCATCATGCAGAGCAATTGAGTTTAGTGGAACTTTTGTGAATAACATGGAAAATCTAAGCAGGTGGCAATTGTTCAGTAAAACATTACTGTTTGTATCATATCCAGTAGTTAATCTGCTGAGCTCATCTTAAAACATCTGAGGCTCTGCAAAAATATTAGTAAATCCTCAGGGAGGAGGAATTTGCAAAGCCCAAAACTGTGATAGCTGCTGCTGTTACCATACTTCCCTTCCCTGACACCTCATCATGTAGCAGTCCTTGACTTATCTGCTGAGATAAAGGTGCATCTGATGGGACATCTTCATCTCAGTCACATTGTGGAAGCGAGTCATTGCAAAAGTGAGATTTCTTCCCTTGCAAAGGTGGACTCAAAACACATGATGCCTCTCTCTCCTCCAGACCATTCTCTTAAATAAACTCGGATGATTTAAAGGTGGCTGCTTTTTCCTGTTAACTTGTGCTGTGTAGTAAAAGCCATTCACAGGAGGATAGAAGCTCCTTTTTTGCATGTTCAGAGCATGAGGAGGGACGTACCAGTGGTGTGAAGATGACGGGAAGGAACAAGACAAGAGCTTTTTAGGCAAAGCTAGTGAGCAACAGAAGAATCATGTTGGTTACTCACAAGGCACATGCTTAACGCTGTGCATAAATGGCTTGAAAGCTTGAACTTTAAGTGCCGTGCTCTCATAGTTCTGCTTGACCTGGAGTCCCTCCAGCCTAATGCACAGGAAGCTGCCTGGGAGGGCACCTCATTTTGCAGTATCTCCTTCTTGCATGCTCAGTAATGTGGACTGTCAGGAGCTGTTTCAAGGTGTAACTGCAGGTGCAGACTTGCACGTAGGAGCTGGTGTTCCTAAAACATGGAGCTGGTTGGAAAGGAGGAGCACAACTGCATCAGATCTACATCAAGTGATCTGCTTTGATGTGTATCAGTAGAATATTTTGCCAATTTAGTCTTTGCCCACAGCCTTTGTAAAGCAGAGATGGGACAACCACCCAAACAAAATTCCTGGATTTATTTTTGGATTGCATAAAATTTTACCCAAAAAATTAAAATAGAATAGTTCGGGCTTCACTGCTGAGATTTGTACAGGCTCGTGCACGTGAGTTTGCACATACACATACAAGAGAATAAATGTCTTGCACTACAGACATTTGTTCACAGGTATTATTGATCAGATATTTAGGAATGGCTTATTTCATTCATGTGTCACATGTGAACCTGATGTTTCCTGGTTGAGATGCTGAGCATATTCTTTACATTTTAGGGTAGGATAACATGGAATTTCCCCTCCTTGTACTATTGCGCTTTTCCTTTCAATGCCCCTGCAGTGCTGAACATCACTATTCCCATCCTGCACACAAGGTACATGTGAGAACACACAAATGTGGGTAATCAGTCTGTCCCAGATTGTGCCAATATTAGCAGTAGCAGAAGCGTGAGAAGTGAAGCAGTTTCCTTCACATCTGAAGGCAAACTTGGGCAAAATGTCTTCCTACCTCAAACCTCGGGGACAATTAAGTTAAGGCACCTGCTCATTTTAAATTAGATCCTTCCAGAGCCCACCCTGCTATCACTTTTTTTAATCTTCTGTGACTTAGTGAACCCCTATTTCATTCCATTTAGATGACATGCCTGGGCAAGCGATGCTTCTTGCCAACTCCTGGCAGGAGCCACTGCATTGGCACTGGTGGGGCTGAGGGAGCTCTCTCAGCCTCTCCATCATGTGTAGCTTCAATGTGGCCTCTAACCAGCTGGTACCACATTGCAGATGGGGTGGCAGGGAAAAGGCAGCAGAAGCTGGGTGTAAATGCTGCCTGTGCTGGCTACAACATTAACCTCCTTTTAAAATACCATGATTTGCAGAACTATTGAATGCAAAAGTACTGTTGTAATTTAATCCTCTTGTTTGTTTTGTTTTGTTTTTTCTTTGTTATTTTAGAATATTTGAAGAAAAAGCAACTTGGGAGGGAAGTTTCTGATGCCTACAAAAGCCTGAAGAGCACGGTAGACAAATATCTGTCCATGAGTGCCTACTCAGAAGTGAACCTCAGCAAACTCTTTACTGTCTTTATAGGAAGATCTGTGGCAGAGTCCAATAATGAGTAACATTGATTAATTAAAAATGGTGGAGATGGAGGCTTGTCTGTTGTTTAACAGTTATGATCTCTTAGGCAATACTCTTATTTCAGTATGCACAATAGTGTTTTAATAATCTTGTCTCTTTGGAGGAGGAAAAATGGAACATGAAGACAAGATGTGTGATTCATGTAGACATGAAATATTTGAGGTGGTTTTCCATTCTTTTCTTCATTCAGAAGCCAGCATTGGAGTAGCTGATTTTTGCCATATATTTTGTTGTGTCTTTAGACCTATGAGGGAAAAGGGGGTGGGGGAATTGCTGCTTTAATTGGATAATTCCCAGTGAGAATTGCTGGAATGTAAGTGATCCTAGACTTTGCTCCTGGGTATTTAGTAGAGGTGCTCTCAGGAAGAGAGGTTAGTAGAGGTCTCAGTAGGAGCACTAATGTTTTGCCTTTTCACAATTCATCTTCTTCCCGATGATAAACATGCCAATTAAAAACAATACTAAACCTAAATGGCTTTAAATGTCCTAATACCTTCTGAACAGAGGTAGAGACACTTTCAATTTTTCAAAAGGTAAAGAAGGTCTGAAACCTAGAAGTGCTAAAAGTAGGGACCATCTTTCCATGCATCTTTAAGCATAGTCTTTTGCCATTTTGGAAATTTCTACATGGATGTAAAGACATTCACACATACAAAACCTGCTTCATACATACACGATATAAATATATTTTCTTGCCTTGCAAAGTGTTTGAAAGTAAACTATAGGTAGGGGGAAATATGTTTGGGATGGCATTGTAACCAATAACAGGGAAGGGAAAGCAGAGAATCATTGTTGCTATTCTGTAATTACTGTGTTGGAAGTTTTAAAGGTTTTATAAACAAATTGTATTTTCACTTTTAATAAAATGACAAGCAGATATGACAAGAAATGAGCATAAATTTGGGTACAGGCTTTTGTACACAAAATTGTGTTGTACTTACGTTCTCTGTTAAGTTTGCAATGTGATATATTAATGTAAGGTTATACACATTTTCTTTTAAATCTTTAACAGTATAAAATGTAAAGTTTTCTTAACACTTGAAAGAAAAAAAAAATAAAGTTTTCTAGTAAAAGATAATTTTATTTGATCATCCGACTGTTGAAAATACTCCAAATGAGGTTGTATTGCTCCAAACTTTTTCTTGTTTTACAGAAGTGCTTGTGTGTCTGTTTTTAGGCTGGACAACCATTAACAAAGGGAGCCTGAAGAAAAAGAGCATCAGCACAAACATGTTGAGCACTGAAGGCAAATGCATATCTGTTTGTGTTTTGAGTATTTTATGACATTCATTTGTTCCTGAAGTGGCACCAGAAGATGCTGTGTGTCAGTATGGTAATATCTATTATGCCTACATACACCATCATCTTCTGAGCAACCTTTGGGGGTAGATCCTTTCATTTTTACTCACATTGAGTTGCAGTACACGAGAAATCAAACCTACTCAATCTCTGTTTTTGTTGGTGTTATCCCACCCCAGCAAGCTCTTGTTCCTTCCCAAGGTGTTTAGTTGGGTTATTGTAAAAGATACTCTTTGGTGGCTTGTCTAGGAAAGGTGTTGCTGCCTAGATGACATGTTGATGTTGCCACTCTTTGAAAGATCCCGACTTTGTGTAATTTCACTGAGTTTTTTTCAGATTTTTCATGTCCAACCCAATTAGGATTATGAAGATATTACTGATATTAACTGGATAGAATGTCTTAGGAAAGTGAAAAGTGTGACCTTCTCCTCCAAACGTTAGGTATACAAATAAAATGGATAGATATGGCATAACCTGACCCTGTGGCACTTGTATGTATCTGTATAATTACAGCTGAAGAGCCTGTTAATTTGCAAGTTTAGGGATGTTTAGATTAAATGAGAGTGTTGTGGAATGATTGTGTAGGGTGCAGCAGCATATAGTAGTAGCCTTGCGAGGGGCTGATCGCTCCCAGCACAGCCGGTGGAGGAGCCCAGCTCTGCTGTGAGAGCGGCAGGGGGCAAAACCCTGAAGACCCCCCCCTACAACCCCGGCCAGCCGCCATCAGGGAGGGGGGATCGGAAGCGAGGGCTTTTACCCCACATTAAGGCAATTTTTGATTCCTCTCAGCAAAGCTGGTCAGATCAGAGCTGAAGTCTTGGCAAGGAATAAACTGGATTTTTTTTTCCCCCTCTGTCTCTCTAATAAGCTCTGGGCACTGTGCCTCATCTTGGCCCCAGAGAAAGGCTGGGAAACGCAAAATCATCTTTATAGCATTTAATATTAAATGGAGCTGGTAAATGCAGCGCTGTAAATAATTCGGGAAAGATTGAAGTTCGGAGGTTGTGAGTTTTGAAGCTGATTTGGCCCAAGCGCCTCTCCCTCCTCTTGTCCCTCATTCCTGCCCCCTTTTACTCTCACCCCCCCGCCCGCCTCCCCCCAACGCTGTTAAAATTAAGGTTTGTGTTTATTTGTATTTATTTGCAGTTGGGGGAGAGGAGTGTTGATATATGGAGCCGGTAGCCAGGTTTCGCTGCTGACATATGTGATATGAAAAACAATTCCGCGCCACAAACACGTTTGTTGCTGTGCCAAACCTCCCTCTTTTCGCCGTCAAAGGCACTTTCCTAACGCCGAACTGGAGCACATCTTCGCTTTCGAACCCTTCCCCGTCTTCTGCAGAGCACCTTAAATGTGCCTTAATTGAATAGTTCTCCCGCACCCTCCTTATAGCAGTTTAATAGATTAACTCATCTGTGCCAGCTTCAAATTTCAGATTAAAATTCCTTCATCCCGAAGGCAGCATTATCAGGTTGTTGGAGGCTGTTTTCAAACCTTGGTTTTCAATAGCAGCGGCTCTGCATTAATTTAACCACTAAGCTAATAAGTAGGTTTCGTTTTGTTATGCTAAGCTTTATTGCTTTTCTTTTGATCAGAATGGTGTTGTTGAGCAAAGCAGCAGACAAGGCATTCTTTGATGAGGGAATTAGCGCTCTATTCTTCCTCTATTATTCATAGCACAGTGGAATATGTAAGTACCTGAGGGTGTCAAAGGAGAGCAGGCTCTATTGCAAAGTGTTCGCCTTGTTTCTCTCAATAGCTGACTATGAGATGATAAACCGCTTAATACACTGCACTAATTGGATGAGAGCAGAAAGAGATGGGAATTAAGGCACGGCGAAAGGAGAAAGTGCTACCAGCCTTCATTCACTCTTTCACCACTTTAACAGCACCAAAGGAGGCACAAGCTTTCTATAAGCAGACTAGGGGTTTTGTGCGGAGATAAAATGAACCTGTTAGTGGATTCAAGTAATACACTAATTATTGCACAGTATAAATACCACTACTGGTTTTATAACACGGAGGTAAACTTCTTTTGAGAAGGTTATAGGATTGCTTGGCAGCAGTATAGATCCTAATAAGGGACCAGAGTAATAACCCCCTGGATTAACAAAATTGCTGCTTGCAGAAGTATGATTCGGGCTTTTACGAAGATTTCAGCGGAATGAATAAAAATGACTGAATGACATTTCTTAATGCGTAATGGCTTGATAATGATTCCCTTTTCTTTAAGGCAAAAAATGTATATTTCAGGCTGCATTGTTAATAATGTCCAGGGAAGGGAACAAGGGTTATTTTTCTCTTTTTTTTTTTTTTTCCTTCCGCGCTTATAGGTTTTAGAACTCAAAAATACGGTTGGGGGCAGGCGGGAGGAGGTGAAACGCC
>JANHGL010014548.1:0-32864 GCA_024611195.1 Ceyx melanurus | reverse complement strand
TCCAGCTACATCTTCATCTGGCTGCAACTGGAGCTGTGCGCCATGGCCGTCCTGCTCACCAGAGGTGAGGCCGCGGCTGGGGACGTGGAGCCGGGGGAGCCGGAGGGCTACTTGGGGTTCGCGGGGTCCCGGCGCTTCGGGCGGGCTGGGGGAGCCGCGCAGGCGGCGGTTTCACCGCGGCGGTGCCGGTGCCGCGGCCACCCCCTTCCCGCGGGCGAGCCCGGTGGGGACAGGTCGCGGCGGGTCCCCCGCTGCCGCTCTGCCGCTCTCCGAGCCTTTGTTGGCGGGTGGCGGCGGCGGGGAGCCACCGGAGCTGCTCTTTCCCGTCCCTCCCTTCCCACCTGGTCGCCGGTGTCGGCCCGTCCGGCCGCGGGGGGCTGCGGTTGTCAAAGCGGGAGCGGTGGGGAAGGGGCTGCCGCGCCCTGCGCTGCCCGCAGCGGGGCTGGGGGTTGCTCGCCCGGGGCTGGGGCCACCCGCCGGCTGCCTGTAATCGCCGTGCTGCTGGGGGGGAGGTGAAAGGATAAGTTAGCGCGGTGATGATGTGCGACAGTATTTATTTATTTTGGAAGGGAGGCTGTAATTAACCCTCGGTAACAGCCCTTGCAGCGTGCAGGGGGGAGCCCCATCAAAGCGGGCAGAACAGGGAGTGACTGAGTGATGTGAAGTCGCAGATACTGAAACTATGTGCCTGATAATGATATAATTAGGGGATCACAGACTTCTGGCTGCTGTTGACTTCAAAAGGTTTAAGAGCAGCCTGCAGTCCCTCCTGTAGCCATCTTGACTAAAAGCAGACATTTTTCGTTAATAGCTACATACAGTAACAAGAAAGAGGAGGGAACAGAAGGGCATTGTTCACTGTTTCAAAATACTAAATACCCTTTCTGGCCTTTTGCATAGCACAGGAAGAAACTTTATGAATTGACAGAAATACAGTTTTAATACAGTAATACAAAGTCCATTCTGTTTCCCCTGAAAACGTGGCTTTAATTAAAAAGCAGTTGAATTAACCTGATGACGAGCCCGTCGGATTTTGTTTACAAGATTGTCATAGGTCGGTAAAAGGCAGAATTTTAAGCCTGATTGTCCAAATAGTTCAAATGGAAGCAGTGTGTCGTTTCTCTCCCTATGCTGTGCTAAAACTCTTGAAAGCACTGTGGGCTCTGGTGCTTGTTTGCATCTGATTATTTTTTTTTTTTTGTAACTCTCACACACTGAGAAAATGATGAAAATTGAGAGGGTGGGAGGAAGACCTCACATAGAATGCTTGGGAAACAATTGAGCTTTTTTTCCATAGCACGCTGGATGGCAGTGTGTGTGAATTCACAAAAAAAAAAAAATTAGGTTACTTGGCCCAAAAGCCCAAGGGAATCGGAGTGGAGACAGTGAGACACTCCATCATTTGGCTTCTATTAAGCAGAGTTATTAAAGAGCAGCAGGAACTTCAAGGCCTGGAGCCTGCAGTAGCACTTTGGGGAAGAATTAAGGTAGGCTGAGCAGGGGAGGTTAACTTGCTTGGGATGGTTTTTACCATCTTGCAGAACACATTCTAGGTACGGGGTGATGGGAAGCCTGGAGATGGGTATTTTTGCAGTGCAGGCTGTAAGGAATACATCTGACAGCTCAGTTGACTTTTGAAAGCCTGGGTGCCACTGTGATGGCCAGGACTCTAGAAGTACTTTTAAATCCACTCTTCTAAGGGTAGCTCCAAAATCTGGCTTCCTCCTAAACCTTGGATTGATGGTACATTGAATGAGGTTTGAGTTGTGACTTGCCTAGAAATAAGTTTTCCATGCAGCACGGGCCACATGTAATTCGTACCAGAGCAGTTTGGAGAGCACAAAATGAAGAGTTTTATGAAGGGAACTCTTTTATCGCTTCCTTCAGAAATGTTTGAGGTTTCCTGAGAGATTTTTTTTCATAGAGCTGGTAGAGGATTTTCAGTCTAAGTGTTTCCCCTTTTGACCGCATGTTGGATTGCCTGCAGAACTGAGGAGGGGCAAGGGGGAGCTTTTAGCCTCACAATTTCACCCTATTTAATAACACTTGAGCTTAGAGGCATTGACTCTGGCGTTATAAACTTCACTGTTTCTGGTTTATAATGCTGATTAAAAAGCCTTTTTTGCATGAGTGGCTACTTAAAGAGTTGCTTTCTGGAGAAATTAAGAAGAGTTGCCCAGTTTCACACAGTAAAAAAAAAAACAAAACCAAAACAAACCCCTTCCTGACTGGGAGACTTGGATGGTAATGGTTCTACCAATAGCTTTATAAGGTGTTAGTTAAACCTCTTGAATTTTGGCACAGTATTGAGAGGTAATAAACAATTCAGCAGTTCCTTTTTTTTATTATTTGTCACACAAATATTTAAATCTATTTTTGTTGTGTGCTTATGCCTAGTTAATGGAAGTGTTACCTTTAAAAATAGACTGCTGTTCCTGCAGTAATGTTTTAAAACATAAATGTGACTTCCTTGCAGGACTGGAGGTGTGTATTGCTTTTAAAACTGGGATTTCAGTTGAAATGTGGCTTAATGCAACTGCTGACAGCGAGTGGAAGTAGCTATAAAATGGTCTTGTTAGTTATTTACCGTGGAAAAAAGTGACTTTGACCTTCCTTGCTCCCCCTGCCCTCCCCCCAGTCCCTGTTCTGGTGAAATGTTCTTGCTTTAATTCAAAGGACTATAGTAGCAGTAATTAAAACAAGTGCTGGGAGGCATTTGCAGGGGTTAAGGTTACAGGGAGGCAGGCACTGTACAGAGATGGAGGAAACTGCCCCTGCTCTCATGGATTTGCAGGGGTGTACCCCTAAAACTGGCCCTGAGTTTGCTTGTGTGATGCTTGTGGCTAATAAGATAGCTAGGGAGGTGTCCTTAAAGGATGGAATTCTTACTGTTGTTGCCCAATTGTTGTTTTTTTGTAGGTGAAATCAGATGCTACTGTGATGCTGCCCACTGTGTTGCAACCGGCTACATGTGCAAATCTGAGCTTAGCGCCTGCTTCTCCAGACTGCTTGATCCTCAAAACACACATTCCCCACTTACTCATGGCTGCTTGGACTCTATTGCAAGCACAGCTGACATCTGCCAAGCCAAACAAGCACAAAACCACTCTGGCATCACCACCACGTCCACGTTGGAATGCTGTCATGAAGATATGTGCAATTACAGAGGGCTACATGATGTTTTGTCTCCTTCCAGGAGTGATAATTCAGGTAAGGCAAGGAAGGTGCAGTGAAATATCTCTTCTGGCCATCAGGCTGGTGGCAGTCAAAGCCTTAAATGTCTGCTATTGATTTAGTTGTTAAATGTAAGTAGAGACACCAGAGGGAGAAAGGGGTGGCCGGGTACAGGGAAGCATCTCAGCTGAGTAGCTTTTTTGTCTGTGTTTAACATTAGTTCTGTCTTGACAACTTGACAAAGCTTCTAAGAAGCAGCAGTAGTGGCATTCCTGGTTAAATTAGCTATCAGACTAAAATTCCATGTAATAAACAGCCTTAGAAACTCACCTTCTTGTTTATAGGAGTATTATCTGTAGATAGTGTGGAGTCTGTAGCTGTGGCTCCTTGAATTTGTTAGGTTGGTGAGTTAAGGGGGATTGCTTATACATGAACCAGTTGATACTGAAATAAGCTTTTCATTTTTCCCCCTTGCAGGACAAGGGAGCAGATATCAACACGACAGCAGCAGGAATCTCATCACCAAGGTGCAGGAATTGACCTCTTCAAAAGAGTTATGGTTCAGAGCAGCTGTAATTGCTGTTCCTATAGCTGGTGGGCTCATCTTGGTGCTCCTTATCATGCTGGCCTTGAGGATGCTCAGGAGTGAAAACAAGAGGTTGCAGGATCAACGACAGCAAATGCTCTCCCGTTTGCACTACAGTTTTCATGGACATCACTCAAAAAAAGGGCAGGTGGCAAAGTTGGACTTGGAATGCATGGTGCCTGTGACTGGTCACGAGAACTGCTGCATGACCTGTGATAAAATGAGACATTCAGACCTCAGCAATGATAAAATTCTTTCACTAGTCCACTGGGGAATGTACAGCGGACACGGGAAGCTGGAATTTGTATGACCAATTGTTTTGTGTTGTGTTTTTTTTTTTTTTAAATCTGAGCTAAACTTACTCTCTGAACTCTTGAAGGCCTTTGGGTTCTGCTGGACAGGAGCACTTTATCTTAAAAAAACTCTCATAAATCATCTTTGAGAAACAAAGGACCTCTGCAACCAGAATCTTGGATATTTCTTCTGAAGGATTCCAAAAGTTGTCTTATTTGCACAGAGTAAAATACACTCAAATGTATTGTTTGCTTTAAAGTTATGAAAGCAAAAATTAGAAGTTGTAAACACTGTCACCAGGGTTATCTGAACTGTAGGGAGCTGAGAACTGAGTTATTATAATAAACTGTATGCAAGCTCCTATGTTTCCTGACTTATTGTAAAGATTTTTTAAAAATATATATATTTTGTCTGAAACTTGCTTGTGACTTTTGTTTTGGCAACTTTTTTTGTGTGTGTATGTAGTGGGGGAGGTGGTAGAAAACAAATCTAGATGGTTTGTTTTGGTAATGGGAATGCTGTGACAATTGGATACTGAAAACAGCCTATTTTCCCCTTAAGGTGAAATAGGTGGTTATTTCAGAGTGAGGGTGGCAGCTTTGTTGTTTAATACATGAAGGAGCAATGAACACACACCCTCAATTCCTGGCTGTTATATTTTGCTCATGAACTGGGTGAATTCTTCTTCACCTTTGTGTGATTTTCCTCTGTTAATGAAGAGCTGCTTTCTCTCTGCAGAACATATCAGAAAGTGGCTCCTAATTCTTTATTAGCTGCCTTTCCTCCCTCATTTCATAATTCTTATTTTCTGTCATCTTTTCCCCTTTTGTACCTTTTACACACAAATATTTGTGGTGGGGAAGGGGGTGCAGGGAGGGGAGGAAAGCTCCAAAACAACACTGCCTATTCTGATGTGTATAATTTTTATGATTTTATTTTTTTTTCAGCTGATAACCCCTCTGGGCACAGTGGAAAGCATCTACCTTGCTCTTTTATAGTGTAACTACTAGCACATGCTGCTGCTTTTGTGTGGGATAGAAGAATCAACAGTGTATTCTTTAATCTCTGTCTCCTCCTTTATACTTTGCTTGCACAGATGGCTTTTCCCTCCCAGTATTTGTGCATTGAGTTTTCTTAGTCCTTTAGCTAGTTGGCTTCACTTGATAATTTCATTTATTCAGTGCCTAGTTGCTGAAAACAAACAACCTCAGGCTTATCCAAGGAGCTTACTGTATAGATCTTCCTTGCTTTATTAGACTTTGTGGGAATAAAGTAGAATTGTTTAAAAGACAAATGCCACATTGTTGTGAAAGAAGGGTTCAAAATGCTGCTGCAGAACATAAAGCTTGGCAAGTGTCTAATCTATGTTTAAATAGCTTTAGAAATGCTTCTGCCTCCTGTTCTGTTTGTAAAGTTGAGCCCTTACTCTTGCTTCCAGTGATGAGGGGGTAGCACAGAGGCTACAACCACCTTGCAGTGCTGCTTTGATCTTGTGCTGTACTGGCTACTAGGGTGGATTGCTCTGGGATAGGCAGCCTGGAAAACAAGCAAAGGAAACCTGCTCCTCTACATCTCACAAGTTGGTACTCCTGAAAGTGCATAAATTATGTGGTGGGCTTGTTGGAGGTGAGTTGGTCACTTGGCTGGGTAAAGAGAGGTATTGATATATTGATTTAATATACGATAAAGCTTTGGGAACAGCAAGGTGCCACCATGCCCATGGTTGCAATGCTCCAGTGTAGCTTGGAAGGATTTAGTTTTTTACATGGACCTCAAGTCTCTAATTCTTCTTAATCTTTCTTCTTAATCTAAGTGCCTGGAGAGCTGCTTTTAATGCGGGGAGCTACAGCTGCTGATTTCAACCTTGGTTTTTTTTCTTGCTGCTAAAGTTTAAGAAATTATGTGGCTACAACTACTGTTGGAGCCTGGCCTGTGGTCTTCTGGCTGACCTTTCAAAGTGCTGCGTTTCTATAAGAGCTCTGCCCTTCCTTTGCACTGATCTGAAAGTCCAGGGCAGTTGTCTGTTCTGCCAAGTCTGTTATTTTTGGGAATGACTGGCTGGGAACTTGGTGCTGAAAGAGGCAAACCTGAAATACTGCCTGTGAGGCAGAGCTGCAGCAGTAGGTATGATGACTAGACAAGTTGGAAGATCTGATGGCTAAACCTTTCAAGTGTTTTCTCCAGAAATCCAAGTGAGCATATTGTATAGTCATTTAAAGTCCTGTGACCTTCACCGCTCATTTGCTGCTAATTTGAATACATCAGGGCCTATTTCTGCTTGCCATTAAAAGGCTAGTAAGGCCGGGATGCTCTAATTGGCCCCTTGCTGTGGAGATCTTTTAAAGAAGAAAAGAGCTTGTTTGCCTTCCCCTGTAGTCCTGGGAGGCTGGCTATGGAGTCAGGAGCTGGTACTTGGGTTAGTGGCTGCTATCTCCGGGGACTCTTCTGGTGCACTAGGGGTGGTTCAGGTGTTGTAGCTGATACAGCCTAGAATTTTCTAGCCTGTGAGTCTAAGGATGGAAGCTGGATTTCTTGATTTATTTTGAAGCCATATATTCAGGAAACTATGAGCTCTAACGTCTGTCTGGCAGCAGCTATGTGAGTTATGGAACGAGCCCCAACTCTTCCTGACACCACTGGCTGCAGGGTCTGCAGGGCAGGGGAGTGAGCAGCCATCTGCTTCAGGAGGAGAGATTTCTGTTGTGCTTGCTTATTGTCTGCAGACCTCAGCAGCACAACCCAGCCATCGGGTACACAACCTGTATTCCTGTGACAAAGAGGGGCCTTAGTGGTATTCTGTGGGCTTGCTGGGTTCTGCCCCATGGAACAGTCCCACTGTATTTGACCTAGTGAGGCAGGGACTGATGTTAATAGCTGAAGAGCCTGGCCAGAGGCTGAAGAGGTGAGACAGTAAGTGATGCTATCCTCTTAAAAAGCATTTGATTTAGAAGCCTGGATTTGTCATTGTGAGTTGTGCTCTCGGATTTCCCTTGAAGACAATAACAAACACTCCTCTCTTTGAAACCCCTGCAAGCCCTGGAGCAGAGGAAGGACAACTCTCTCTAGTTCTAACTGCAAAAGTCTCTCGGATCGGAATAAATGAAATCAAATGTCCAAGATGCAATTTAGCATCCCCCCTGCCTCTATCTTTCCCTCATTCTTTCCTCAAAACAATAATGGTTGTGGCTTTTCTTCTGTCTCTGCTTCTCCTGGCTTTGAGAGCTGTTGGGTTGGTTAAGTCTCCTCTTAACTCCCGCTGAACTGATTCTATTAAAACCCCTTTACTCCACAGGGGGCTTGACCTTTTTCTGAAATACCAAATGTGTCTGCTTTGGAAATCACAAACTTCTCCTCCTCTGAAGAGCTTGTAAATCTGGTTTCAATATTGGGTGATTACAGGCTGTGCAGAGAGCTTGAAAGTAAGCAGCCGCTTCTGGTAGCAGTGCTGGGGCTGGGCTGCTGGAGCCGGGCTGCTGGAGCTGGGCTGCAGCTCATTTTTCACTCCAGTGTGTGTTTAGTGTAAAGCCACCGACGCCAGCAGATTCACCCCGGATTAGTGGTCGGGTGACTGACCAGGGTCTGCTGGCAGGATGGTTTACCTTCTCTTATCAGCACCCTGGAATCCAGTTGTTTGTTGGTGTTGTACACCCGCTTGCTCTGCTGTAAATCCGGTCATCACACTGCAAGGGGATGATGCCCTGGAGGGTGAACACCTCAAAAAAGCCTAGGGAAAGACCAAGGTTTTCTCTAGGTGGGATGGAGGCATCTGCACCTTCCCATGCTGCTGCTGTGATCATTAGAGGGAGGTATGAACAGAGAAAAGGCAGTGCCAGGCTGCATGGGTGGGGTGTGCTTGTTAGCTACTGATCAGTGGGGTTCCACCCAGAAGAAATGAAAGCAAAATTTGGCCTTCTCATTGAAAAGGAGGGAGATAAGAAGATTATCTCTCAAGGAAAAAAAAAAGGGTTGGTGGTCAAAAAAAGGCACCCATACAAAGGCGCAAGTTGAATGAATAAAAGGTCTCTAAAGGAGGCAAAGTTATCTTTATTTCTTTTCTCAGATGCTTTTCCACATGGAGATCAATGGAAATGTGTTTGTTTTGTTCCAGTGGCTGGGCACTTTGCAGGAAAAAGCTTTCTTGTTTTGGTTCTAGGAGTTACTGGGGGAAATGGTGTTTTGGATCTGTCACTGTATTTTATTTCTGGGGGAAAAAAAAAAAAAAGAATTGGGTGGAGGTGCTGTAAAATTACAGTTATCTCTTGGGAGGGGCCTAGTGTCTCCAGTATTATGAATTCTGGCTCCCTCTAAATAAACAACCAAGCTCGTTTTCTTTGTTTCACCTCTAACCCTTGTCTGCAGCCTTTACAATCCCAGGGGGTGAATCCTGAAGTAAAACAAACTGCAAGGAAGGAAGCCAGGAGGGAGCCACAGTGCCTGCAGATTAACTGAGCCTTCTGCTCTCCAGCCAACCTTGACAAAAGGATTCAATCCTGAACTGACCTTCAGGGGGAAAAGCAAAACAAAAACCACCTTGACTTGAACTTTCAAGACCGTAGGAGTGTAAAGCTCAGTTTGATGTCTCCTAAAGGGAGTGGGGAGTTAGAAATGCCAAACACCTGCCTCGCAAACCCAAACCCTGACAAGTTATCAGGAAATCTGAGCCTCGAATCAAACAGCTTTGAAATATTTAGGATTTACTCATCGCCGTTTCCAAGTCATCTATTGTTGCTAAAAGGGTCTAAGAAATTTTCTTTTTCTTCCCCAGTGTGATTCTCTAGGCAAATATATAACAGCCATTTAAGCAAATAGTGAAGTCTGTTACAAACATCAATATTTAGATACGTCTTTGCACTTTCTGCCTGGAAGCAGGTCCTTCCCCACAGCCCAGCCCTGCTCTCTTACGTGTAGATGGAAGATAACAAGTCAGCCCTAACTTTGTTAAAAAAAAAAAAAAAAAAAGACACTGGCATGAATTTAGGGCCAGACTTCCTTTTTAAAGAAGTTTTTATTAAAATGGGAATGTTAAAGTATTTTTCTAATTATCACACTATTATAACAGCTCAATGGCTGTGCAGTTGGGAGAAGTTGGTGAAGTGTGTTATTTCCCTCCCATTGGCTATTGGCTGCAGTTAAAAAGTTGCATTTAGGACTTGAGACAGCACGTTAAGAGCAGAGGTTCTTCCTTAACTGTGTTTTTTTTACCTACAGATTAAACTCTGAGGACAGTGTCTGTGGAGCAGCAAGGGGATGAGCACTTGTCTTTCTTGAATTACCTTTTCATTTTTAAAAGGAGGACAACTGGGAAAAAAAAAAAACCACCAAAACCAAACAAAATAAAGGTAAAAATGGCATCATGATGAACTTCTAGCATCTGCCTGTGACAGAGGCTCCAGCCAGCAGGGGACCATCAGCCCAGCAGTGCTGATGGGGGAAGCCAGCATGGCTGTCATGCTTCAGGCTGATCTTTGCTTTTGGGATTGCTTCACCCCAAGGGCCTGCAGGTTGCAGAGGTGAATCCCCTTCCCAGCACTTGGGAGGAAAATATTGATGCAGTAAATCCCCTCCTGACACTTGGCTGTGACAATGGGGAGGGACCAACAGCTTGGGCTCAGGGTCCTGCCCGGGCTGGGCGGTGGGGATGCTTGTATTGGTGTGCAAATCAGGGCTTGTGTCAAGCAGGTTGCTTTGAAATGTTCCATTTGTTTAGTTCTGGCTGTGAAGTAGCTATTTCATCAGTGGAAGAAGATTTATTAAACAGTTTTTTATGGCTATCAACAATGGCTTAGCTCCAGCAGAGTCCCCAGCATTTTTATGAAGTGGGTTCCAGAGGCAGAGGTGTTTTATATTCTTCTGGTATTTTAACCCAGTGAACTGAAGTCTCTATCCTGCAAATATTTAGGGATGTGCATAACTCACTCTGGTCCCAGAGGAGTGTATTTGGTCACGGTGGCCAGCAGGGCTTTGCTGAGCTCCATGCTGGACACCTGCAGGTGCAGCAGGCTCTGGGAGGGTCACTCTTGGTAAGGTAAAGCATTTACTTTGGTAAAGCTTGGTGGGGGGTGCTGAGAGTTAATGCTGTGAAGGCAGAGTTTGTGCTACTGGTGGCCAACGGGTTGGTGTTTTCTCTGCAGTGGTGGCTCAGCTGTCTCATCTGGGGGTGGCAGTAGGTGAGCAAAGGCACATACTGGGCACAATTTGAGGTGCCAATCTGCGTGTGTTCCTCAGGGACAGTTTCTCACCTGGCTCAGGAGCCTTGTCCCGGGGTGCAGCTGGTTCTTCCTGTAGGCAAAGTGGGGAGGAACACCCCGATGGCATGAAGGAAAGGAGGGCTGTGCTCACGAGGTGCTGGGATGGCTCTGCTCTGCAGTGAGCCTGTTCTCAGGAAGGGGCATGTTTTGAAGGTTTTGAAGTCATACCTGGTTTAGATTCCCAAACCTACAGCAATGCAGCAGATGTTTCTGCAGCAACTTTGCTCTTTTTTTTTTTTTTTTTTTATTTCTCTCTGCAAAAAGATTTCCATCACTACGGTCTTTTGTTACTTTTCACACAAGAAACCACATCATGATTGCTAAGCCAACTGAAGACCAGCTCTTGAAGGCTACAGTGTCTGAAAAGCTGCACCTTCAGCTGTAACTCACAAAGGTTTTCCTTAGGTGAACACATGAGATATTTTTCCCACCACCCCTCCCTCTTCAAATCTCACTCCCTGACCACCTGGGCCCCCAGTCTGGCTGGCTGCAATCTCTCCTCAGCTCTTCATTTTGGCAGAGATGCTCCTCTCTGCCTCCATCCCTCCCCCAGATGCTGTTCCCCGGCCTCTTTCCCACAGGGCTGGTGGTGCAGGGGGCCCTGCCTGCACGGAGTCAAACTCTCCCTGGCAACAGGTACCCTTCCCAGCCTCCCTAGCTGTTATCAGTCTGCAATAACCTTTCCCTTACTTGTTTTTTTTTTCCCCCTAGGGGATCTGTAAGGGACAGCCATGTCTGTGTTTCTTCCAACCCAGTTCCACTTGCCTGCTTGCCAAAGGGAGGGTGGATAGGAGTGTGTTTCCCCCAACAGTGGGTTCTCAGGTGGACAAGAAAAGCCAGCCTCTGCCAGCCTCCTCTGATGAGCAGCGTCACCTTGGGATGTGACAGGTCTAAATACTGGGGGCTTCTCTTCATTAATAACAAGTATAAAACCAGCCCTCTGGTGATTTTTCATGTAGTTTTTGTATCAGAAGTTAACAATGCTTTTTTTTTCTGCATCAGTGAGTGACAGAAATAAATTCTTCTTTTTGTTTGTAAAGAATGCAAAAAAAATGGGACCTGCTCAGACTTTTTTTTTTCTTCTTTTTATTTATCATAATGCTAATGAATCTTGCTGTAAGTTTTTGTTCTTAAAAACACCCTGCATTATATTTCCAATTGTGTGTATAGGCTGCAATTAAATCTACTTTACAGCACCTTTGTGCTACAGGATGGATTCGCTGTGGGCTTCTGTAATCTCTGCCTTCATTTTATGCCCTGTTATCTATGTCCTGATTACTGCTGTGCTTTACTGACTGTGGGACAGTTTTGTCTGTAGAAAGGTTGTCACCCTTTACCTCTCTGAAATGAACTTCGTTCCCTTATATCTGCTGGTGGCAATCAGTGCTCCTGTCTCCTGTAAGAGAGAGGGACCACTCTTGGCCCTGGGGACTTCTGCTCTGACCTGTTCTCTAGCCCCCCCTACCCTTGTATCTCCCCTGGGTGAAGTGAAATGCTGGTGGTTCTGCTGGCATCTCAGCTTCCAGGAGAGCTGCCTCCAGGAGGCATTTTATGGCAAGCACCTTATCGTCGATTATGGGTGAACATACACAAGCACTCCTGGTGACCAGTGTAATCCACTCTTTAGTGGCATAATTTGACTTTATTTTCTATTTGCACAGGGAGGCTTGGGTGGAGTGTTATGTACCTGGTATCAGAGAAACAGTCTGCTCCACCTTGGGGCTGCATGTGTGCTGGAGCCAGCCAGCACCTCCCTAAGGGCTTCTGGAGCTCTTTGTACCCACCGAGTGTCTCCTCTCCCCCGCGGGCGACGTTCGACTTGTTCCTATCAGCATCTTAGCAAGCAGATGATAATGGCCCAGTAATCTTTACTACATGGCCAAATATTCAATGACTTTTCCTGTTAGTCAATGGCAATTGATGGGCCTGACAAAACAGCCCTGAGCAGGTGCCCGTTGAACGTGGCTAAGCTCTTGTCGAGACAGGGAATCTCTTCTGGTACTGCACCCAACTGAGCACTCCTGAACAATTTGCTAATTAGAAATTGAGTAATGAAATACCCAGGGAACTGGTTGCTCACAAATAGTTTCAAGAATATTTCATTGCATATGATCCATTTGTAGGTAGTTGTCAGTACTGGGATTCCTGAGTTGTCTGCTCTTCAGGAGCTTCTGTTGTGCTGCTGCAGGACAGTTGACCTGGTGTCTGCTTACTCACAGTCAAGATGCTTTCAGTGGATTTTTGTCCCAGCACCCACTCAACAGCAAGATTATAGGGATCTGCTACCTCTGATTCAGTGAAAATGAATCAGAAATACAATACACAGGTATGGTTTCCAGTCTTTACTTACATATCTTATCCCTCTGTTTCCTTCACAACCAGCCACTTCCCTCCTTTGAGTAAAAATTGCCCACATGGATTTACAGATACTAAACTCCTCTTGATTTTGATGATTTTTTTTTCCCAACAGCTTTCTAAAAAGTTATCACAGTTAACAGCAGCAATTGGAGAGTAATTGCCATGAAATGCTAGGCTTCAGAACAGGACAGTGGAGTGCTGCCAGAGATAGTCACTGAGAGTTTTTACCTGGGCCAAAGTGGAAGGATTCATCCCAAAAGGAAGATCAGAGCATGCAAAATGTATTTTCTTCCCTGTAAATAGTCACGACTGTAACTGCAGTAATAAAGCCCCTTGTGTTGTGATGTATAAAGAGCATTATCAGGGCAAAAGCAACTAATTAACCCATCCCAGCACTGAAATACAGCATGAACGAGCTGGTTCCAGCCTTCATCAGCCTGGCATGAAATACCTAACTGCAGAGGTTGCAGAGGTTGGCAGCCTGTGTCCTGGGCCAGCCCATGTCAGGTTGCCTTGCTGGGGCACTGTCACCGTCACGGCCACTACGGTCACTAAACACTCCTCTGGGGTTTGTGCAAGTGGAAGCTTGACCAAAGGTCTCTCTTCTCTCAGAAAAGCCTCCTCCTTGCTGAGCTTTGGGTTATACATAGTCTAAAATACATAAAAATCTGTGTTTTATAAAGCTTAGTAATAAAATAGTCTGAGGCTTCTGGCTGGGGTTGGAATAGTATAGATTATATGATTTATAATTGTGTCATCTTTTAATATGTTTAGTAATGTATTCAGTTGAGCCTGGGGTATCTGAGTGCCCTGGTTCCATTGACTGCACACTCATCCTTCACTCTTCCCTGTGTTTCCTTTAGCCAATCTATGTGCTCTCCATGTAGGAAGAAGACTCCACCTCATAAGGACTTCTCAGGACCATTCCAGACGTGAGCTGATGATTCCCACTAAATATACCTGTGTGCATTGATACCTGCATATGTGCAAGTGTGTGCAAGGGACTGTAGGTAGGTGGGTATGTACAAACACAAGCACTTTCCAGGCAAAGGCACATGATAGCAGCTTGTTCTCCAGGCCAGCCTTTGAGATGCTTGATGTTCCTGCCAGGAGACTTCTTCCTGGGGTGCTGTGTTTCTGGATGTCATCCTTAAAGCTGTGGGGACTTCTCTGGGGCACTGGAAAGCAATCTGCTTTATATTGTGGCAATGCTTGCTGCTCAGAGAGGGTCAGTCCTCTTCTGTAGACCAGTTACAGAAACTTTTCCCCATAAACCTTGGAGTTTCCTTCCTTTTTTTCTCACAAGCCAATAAACATTCATGCTATTTCTTAAAAAATAATAAGAATAATACTTGAAAACGCTGCTCTGAAACTATGTGGGGGGAAATCCCTACTTGGTTGAAGGAGGAAATGGGAGAGACATAGCAACAATTACTGCTAACACTGTTTATGTTTTCTTTTTTCTCCCCAAAACATGAAGAATGGGAATAAATACAATTAGTCACCAGCCACTGGTGGGGGAGTGGAGACTGATGAGTCACGACCGCACTCAGCTCTGTCCCCAGAAAGGTCAGTGTCAGCTCCTGGTGTAGAGGCTGGACTGCAGTGTCTCCTGCACCCCTTATCCCTGGGGACAGTGACCTCAGGACTGGGGTGCTGCAGGGGACCAGTCATACAAACATAGAATGGCTTAGGCTGGAAGGGACCTTAGAAATCATCTCATTCAACCTCCCCACCATGGGCAGGGACACCTCTCAACTAGACCAGGTTGCTCAAGGCCTCATCCTACCTGGTGTTGAACACCTCCTGGGAGGGAACATCCACAGCCCCTCTGGGCAATCTATTCCAGAGTCTCACCACCCTCAGACTGAAGAACTTTTTCTTAAGATCCAATAACTTTTTGCTAGTACTCAAACCATGATGCTACCACCCTTCCTGCCTTGGGTGTGCTATGGGATGCTTACTGGTACAAAGTGATTGGACCTTATTGCTCTCTACAGCTACCCGAAGGGAGATTGTAGTGAGGTGGGGGCTGGTCTCTTCTCCCAGGTAGCTACTGATAGAATGAGAGGAAATTGGCTTAAGAAGTTGTGTCAGGGGAGGTTGAGGTTGGATATTAGGAAAAAAAATTTACTGAGAGAGCGGTGAGGCCCTGGAACAGGCTGCCCAGGGAGAGGGTGGAATCACCATCCCTGGAGGTGCTCAAACAATGTCTAGATGTGTCACTTCAGGACATGGTTTAATGGTCATGATAAAGTTTAGTAGATGGTTGGACATGAAGAACTTTAAGGTTGTTTGCAACCTTAATGATTCTGTTTCTATGATCTGCAGGATCTCTCTGCTCCTCTGGGCAATGCTGTGCTAGTGTTTCAGTTCCTGCTTCAGCTCTCTGGAGGATCAGGCCACGTCCTTACTCTTGACTGACTACAGATGGCATGGCTCTAGCCAGTCAATCAGGCACTTCAGAGGAAGGGATCCTAAGGAATCTTTCCAGTCTGCTGTACTTAAAGTGATTCTTTAAAGAGCCTGTTTCAGTTGGTGACTGGGAAGACTCCCAAGCAGATACATCTTACCTAAGACTTCCCCGTCTAGTGAGTGCACAATGTTATCACGCGAGCATCTTTTAAAACCTCTTTCTGATTTCTCTGCTTTGCCCCCTCAAGGCAAACAGATGGAAGTTTAATCCTCTCCCCTTAGTGTCTCTGGATTGCAAAGCCTTTGTCAAAATGGAGCCTGAGATCTTAAAACCTAATGCTTTTTGCTAGGTATTGAGATAATTGCTGCGGGCCGGATGCAAGGGGAGTAAAGAGGCCAGGCTGGGTAAATGGGAAACAGCAGCAAGTGAGAACTAGATAATGGAAAAAAGTAATTCAAAATTATTTTCTTCACGTCTCCTTACACCGATTCATTGCTAGGACAAATGGAAATGAGCTTAATGGATTCTTCTCTGCTCTGAAAGTTTGAGCAAAGGTGAATTGAATTTCTGCCAAATTAGGGAAGACTCTGGGCGTTTCCTAGCCAACAAGATGAGACAAAAGTGAAACAAAAGAAAGGAGTCTTTCCCTATTCCAGATTTATAATAGGTTAGGAAGTAATGCAGGTGGACTTGGCAGAAGCTGGGGTGACTCTGTTCTGGCTTGCTCCATGCTGGAAAGCAGTCCAGCTGTAAGGCTACACAGCAAGTTACAGAGAGGAAGCAAAGCTTCTTTGAATTGGGTTGGATCATCCATGGCTGATACCATGGCTGGCCTGGTCTGGTGTTAATGATGACACTGGAGGAACTGCTATCCCTTCCAGACATGCTCCAAGGGTGCTGAGGTGCTTCTGCAATGGCCTTTGTGCCAGCACAAGGCTGGCTTTTCCCTTCAGAGGCTGCTTGGATAGCAGAGGAACTCCTCAGCGTGCTTCTGTCAATGTGTCTGCTCACTGCTGTCCGGGTGCATGGAAGTCAGAGGAAAAAAAAATAGCTATGCAAAGGATTTTACTTTCCAGACCAATCTGCTGTATAGATTTTATTATTGTAAATCTATTATTTGTGTAACTCTTGCTATCTGAAAGAAAAGGAAAAGGATGACTGTGGATGGATGGAAACTGATCTTTTCCCCAGACAGAAAGACCATCAGTCCTGGAGATGCTTGGTCAGGTATCTGTTGCTGCAAACCAGTTTTGTGGCATCGACTTCAGTGAGACAACAGTGGTCTCTGTGAATCTCCACATCTCAGGCTCTACGAGTGGGCTTTACCTTATGAGGCATGGCTGTGGTTTTGTTTAATCCTCATTTCACATAATAACAGACTCTGGTGACATTTTTAATGGGCAGCATAAAATCACATACTTGCAGAAAAGGTCCTGTGTGAAACCACCTCTTGAGAGCAGTGCCTGTGCAGAGGGAGAGCAAGGGGAAGGTCTTTTTCCCTCTGGAGTCCCAGACATGAGCTGCATGCCACCTGCCCTTTGGTTTGGTGATAGAACCTTGCCCCAGCAAGAACCTCAGGACTTGTCTATCTCCATCAAGAAACCATGAGGTAAGTGGGAGCAGCTAATTTGAGTGTTTGGTGGTGATATTAGCAGGGAGGGTTTGTTGGATGGAAAACATATGGTTGTCCTTTTTAAAGTGGATGTACTATGTAAAATATAGTGGTGTATCACAGAAACAGCTTATGCACAACTCCCAGGTAGATCAGTCCAAGCAGCACAAAAGAAGAGACCAAACATAACTTTTTCTGTGCTGACATAATGCAGGTTGCAGTTTCAATCAACCATTTCACAAAAAAATAAAAAAAAGGCAAACTACACAAAGGATCAATGATGTTAATTACAGTTCTCAAGGAGGGAGATAATAGCCATGCAAGAGAAAGTAAATACTTATTAGCTCTAAGGAGCATCCTGTTATCTGTATGAAAAACAAACACATTTATCTGGGCATCACCTTAATGGCTGAGGCTATGAAGAGGTGGAGTGTTTACTTCACCCAGATGCTGGCGTGATTTCTCATGTCTGGTGGAAAACAGAAGTAGCTCCACTGTTGCTAATGAATGTAAAACTGGTCTGAATGAGCAACAGGACCTTAATATTCACCTCAGCTGATGCCAGCACACCAGCCTGTTACCTTACAGCTATGGCAGGTGTTAAGTATTACTTAGCAGTGTGCTATACATGATATATGCAATACCATAGGTTGCACAACCCCTCCTCCCCCCTGGCCATCCATAACCCTTTTGAAGATCTCATTAGCCTTAATGCAAAGTCAATGGGCACTTAGATTAAAGGTAGATAGGAAGTGCTGGGGGCTTCTGGAGCCAAGATGGCAGAGGATTTCAGTCTGGTCTTTGAGATCCACACAGCAGTTTTGCTGAAAGCTGTTGTGGTTTCATGTTTGGAGGTGCTAAAAATCCCAGTGGTTGCAGGGTGGGTGGCAAGTGCTCAACACCTCTGGATGTCAGGCCAGGCATGTCCTCACTGGCCACCTCTCTTCAACCATCTCCAAACTATTCCCCAATTTATTGCCTCGAAAGGCTTCAGTCCTGTCTCAGAGGCTCCCTGCTAATGGCATAATGAACTGATACAACACTGTCAAAGGATTCAGAGCGAGTGTGCAGTAAACATAAACATATGTTTAGCATTGGGTTATAAACTACTGCAGCCAAAGTGGGCAAGTGTTACAAACTTCAAACACGAAACAGATGCAAGTTAATTAGAGGCATGAAAGTGATGACAATAGAAGTGAGCTGTAGCAAGGAAATGAAATGTTAGTTTAGGCAGAAGTTGCTGCAGCTCTGCCTTACGCTGAAAACGCCTTCGGTCTCTGCTGAAGATGGGAAGGCATAAACATATTTTATCAGGACAGCCAGGCACGTCACCATATGCCAGCAATGCCAGTCACTGGTCCGAGTGAATGCTTGAAGGGAACTCAATCTGGCAGGCTTTTGAAAGCTGGGAATTAACTCACCATGAGGTCAGCTGTGGCTGAAGCCAGACTGCAACACATTGGAAGGTCCTGTGCCCTGTGTCAGTTTGTACAGTGCTCTGCGTGGCCATGGGGAAGCTGATGTCCCACTGACACAGGCACCCCCTGGATGTTTCCAGCCAGGACGAACCTTCAAGCCTGGCCAGGGGATGTTACCAGCTGGTGACATGAGCCCCAATAAGGAGGCAGAGGTGCTTCATCAAGACTAGGCAACCCATGAGACTACAGAGCTGCCTGTGGTCCCAGTGGATGCAATGTCCCTGCCCTGCTCTTGACCTTCCTCCTCCCTGTCACTGTAGATTACAGATTTAGTGGCTCTCTTCTTGCCAGTAACTCTTCTCCCTAGATGCCCATCTGTCTAACATCTGAGTAACCCTAAAGCCAGTGGTTTGGAGTAGTCAGTGCTGTTTTATTAGGGTCTAACAGGAGTTTTGAGGTATCTACAGAGGTTTTGGGTATGTCTGTACCCTTAGCCTCATATGAGCAAGTGGCTCTTAGTCCTGTGAAAGTCTGAGATCTGGAACAGACTGTCTTTGTCCTCCTGTGGTGGTCTGATGTTCTGCCCTCCAACATTTACTACACCTCTGCCTCAGACATATTTGGGAGCCAAAAGGGCTACCCACAAAGAAGATGGTTTAAAATATACCACTTGACAGAGTATTGCTATTTAGCTGCTTCTCCTTTCCTACAGCCCCTACCCACGGGCACTGGTGCTGCTGGACACCAAACCTTGGTCTCCACAGCTGCTGGGGCCAGCAGGCTGCTTGGACCTCTGCACCAGCATCACTCTATACCTCTGGTGCCTTGTCCTGCCATCACACAAACAACAGAGCAAAGATGCTCACCCTGGCATTTGCCAACCCTGCCAAGTCCAGCCCCCCCACAAGCCAGGGCCTTGGAGAAGTACTTGAGGGATTAGTAGCAGTAAAAGTCCTCCTCTAAATGAGAATTTCAGGTTGGGGCCTGAAACTGTAGCAGTTTGGAAAGCACCCAGTGGCTGTGCTGTCAGGGAGTGCTCACCAGCAGTAAAAGAAAACCGTCGCCTAATTATAGTTTCACCAAGGGGCACCGTGGTGCTGTGATATTAACTCCTTCCACAGCACCAGCCATGGGCAGGGGCTTGCCAGCCCTCCAGGTAATGGTGCCACAGTGCTGCCATCCAAGCATTACACAGCCACCCAGCACTGAAGGCACACTGACTTATTCTGTACCAAATTACACACGACTGAGGCAGGAATTACACCCAAGTGTTATCCAGCCCTTCCTTCACCAGGGGGAAAATAAAAATAAATCTGTGGTTGGGAATAAACTGCCTACGGTGGAGGTAGGCAGGAACAAAAAAGGGGCTTCCCACCATTTGTGGAAATTGAAATTAAAACAGAGAAAAAAAAAAAAAAAAAGCAGCAGCACAGGGAAGGCTGTGATTACAACCATTTCTTTTAATGAAATCAGTGCTAATAGGAGGGTCTTGACCAGCAAAGGGGTGCTGATTAAAGTGGGGAAGCCTGGCTGTTGTTGATATTTTTATTTGAGGAATGCTTTTCCCATTGAATTGCTTGAGATAAGATGATAAAAAAAAAAAAAAAAAGAAAAACCATATTGCTGGGAGAAATCAGAGGGTGGGATGGAGAGGTGTGCAGGAGGGGGTTTCTGTTCATGCTGAGCTGTTTCTTAGGAGGGGGTACTGTGGTTCCTGTGCTTGGGCAGGGGCACATTGCAGTGCCAGGGTTAGCCTTGCAGTGCAGGCATGGGCTGGTTGGGCTGACACCCTTCTCCCTGAACACGTTTGCTCTGGGAGGACACAGGAGTGGATGGGAAGGGTGTGGGTGAGTGGGGAGAGGGAGCAGAGCCTCCTCTCAAAACTCAGCCTTACAAGAATTTCTGGTGCCTTGAGCAAACGCTATGGGCTGGTTACATCCTTCAGCTCTTGAGGAAAAATAAGGAGCTTTGTAGAGCTTCCAGGTCTGTGTGTGTTAGAAGAGCACAGCAATGTCACCTGTGATGAAGCACAGAATGCAGGTAACCACTAAATAGGGGTCTTTACACAAGGAAGGGGTTACTCACACCAGCAAGGAAAAGGACTGGAAGTCCTCTGCCACTACGGTGCAAGGTCATATTTCATTTCTCTAGTGTATTCTCTCCCCAGGAGGCAGCCAGCAACCAAAGCAAAGCTCCAGTCTCTGAAGAATTCCCTTATTAAAGATTACCCAGCTACCTTGCTGCTCCAAGATGTCTCTTAGGAACTGCTCAATTCACACAGTAGGTATTTTGCTGTGTGTATATGAAGGTGTTTGTTTGTTACTTTTTGTGGTGCATGTATGTGGTTTTTGTTTGTTTGTGGGTTTTTTGTGTGTTTTCATTTGTTTGGTTGTTGTTGTTTTCTTTTTTGTGATTCATAGAATCATGGGATGTTAGGGGTTGGAAGGGACCTCAAAAGATCGAGTCCAACCCCCTGCCAGATCAGGATCACCTGGATCAGGCCACACAGTGACATATCCAGGTGGGTTTGGAAAGTCTCCAGAGCAGGAGACTCCACAACCTCTCTGGGCAGCCTGGGCCAGTGTCTCTCACCCTCACTTTGAAAAGTTTCCTCCTTGTGTTTACATGGAGCCTTCTCTGTTCCAGCTGCACCCATTGCCCCTTGTCCTATCACTGGACACCACTGAGAAGAGTAAAAGAACTGGTTGTGTTCTTTAAAGACTCCACAGCTCAGTGCCATTTCTACCCAGGGGTAGATCTGCACCAGCTTTGGCCTAACAGAATGCTAAGAGCTGAATCTGGATCTTCTGCTCAAAGACTTGATGTAATGCTTACTGTGCAAAAAAGCTTCTCTGTTACAAACTGAGTGAAAGCATCCAGCCTGGCTCAGTATGACAGGACGTATTTCCTGCACAAGCTGTGGTAAACTTGTCTCTCTTAAGTTTTCCTGTTGGATGTTTGCATCGTTTCAGGAGAATATTAGAGATTATTTAACTGAAATAGCTTTGAGAGAAGGCTCCAAAGATCAGCTGATTCTACAGGGAAAAACCCCATAGTATTTAAAACCAAAACAAGGGTGGGTTACTCTGAAGGTTCATTCTTTATTTGAAGATAGCTTAGGAATGATTTAACTTCAGAAAGAAATATCCTGAAGTCCTCTAGGAGACATATTCTTGCAAGCTTGCCAGCTAGTTTATAACCAAGATTCCTCAAGCTCTGTGGGGGTAATTACTGCAGTGGGGCTGGAAGGGCTTTGGTATTAAAACAGCAGTCAATGAGCTACTGAACACAAGCTCAAATCCACAAGGAGATTCACAAAGCCTGGACTGATTAGAGCAGAATAAATCTTGGATTGGACTGCCTGTCCATGCCTTAATGTCTCTCACTAAGGGGGGTACAGTATGAAATGGGGTAGGCTGGTATGAGCGGGTCATGCATTTTATCTGAGAAATGAGCTTTCCTTATTCTGGGAGGTTGCCTGGAAGAGTCACTTGAAGAGCCAGAGGTAAGGAATTCAGCACCAAGTTGTGTAATAACCAGTAGCAACATAGAAAAAAAAAATAAAAAAAGAAAAGAGGAGCTATGTCAGGAGCAAACACTGGCATCCTTGGTGTGCTCAAGGATTCACAGTCTCTGTGCTCCTCTGATTGACAGGCTGGCTCCAGCTCAAACATCATTTGGACCATCTTCACACTCAGCAACCACTGCTGTGAGCAGCAAGGACCCAGCATCTCACGTGCAGCAACCTGGCTGTGCAGTGAGCAGTCGTGTGGTGAGTGAATAAAAAAGGCACTGTCTCATCAGCCATGACCTCCTGGGAGATTCTGTGATTCTCAACATATTTTGTCTTGCATGTGAAAGGAAGAATGGTCTGGAGGGCATAAAGAAAAGTTTGTCCAGCAGGTCGAGTGAGGTTCTCCTGCCCCTCTACTCTGCACTAGTAAGATGACATCTGGAGTATTGCATTCAGTTTAAGAGGGACAGGGAAATACTAGAAAGCATCCAAAGGAGGCTACAAAGATGATGAAGGGACTGGAACATCTCTCTTATGAGGAAAGACTGAGAGCCCTGGGGCTGTTTAGCCTGGAGAAGACTGGGAGGGGATCTTATCAATGTTTACAAATATCTGAAAAGTGGGTGTCAAGTAGAAGGGGCCAGCCTCTGTTCCATGGTGCCCTGAGATAGGACAAGAGGCAACGGCAGCAGGTGAAACACGGGAAATTCCAGCTCAACATGAGGAGAAACTTCTTCTCTGTGAGGCTGACAGAGCCTGGCCCAGGCTGCCCAGAGAGGTTGTGGAGTCTCCTGCTCTGGAGACTTTCCAAACCCACTTGGATCTGTTCCTGTGTGGCCTGCCCTGAGTGATCCTGCACTGGCAGGGGCTTTGGGCTCGGTGATCTCTAGAGGTCCCTTCCAACACCTTAGAATCATTCTATGATTCTTTATCCTCACAGACCTGTGGTAGGAAGAGAAGTGCTTTTATCTCCCCCCATTGAGGAGGGGAATTTGAAACCAGCACAGTGAAGCTAAGAGACTTGAGCTGCAGGGTTTGAAGAACCTGAGTGTAGGTGGGTGAGTGCAGAAACACTGCTTCAGTACATGTATTTCCACATGAGAGCTGGCAGCCCTGAGTTATTGTGTTGCATGTTGGGATTTGAGCTCAGAATGGTCCAAACATGGAATTGTGAGTCACAACACCCTTTTTTTTTTTTAAATTATTTTTCAAACCCTGCTGCAGTTCTAGGTGTTGGTACATGTGCAACTCAATAAAACCTGCTTAGAGAAATCAGAAAGGACATAACATCTGTGGCATTTTTTGCCAACTTCAGTCTTACCTGGATGCATTGAGCACCCTGAGTTTATTTGGTTTATCTGGCACAGAAGCCACAGTGCATTTTTACAGGTAACTGGTGGGTTCCACCTCATTAATGTTTATAAATATATAAAAGGTGAGTGTCAGGAAGAACCAGGCTCTTCTCAGTGACATCCAGTGACAGGACAAGGGGCAATGGGTGCAGATGGAACACAGGAGGTTCCATATAAATGTAAGGAGAAACTTTTTCATGGTGAGGGTGACAGAGCCTGGCACAGGCTGCCCAGGGAGGCTGTGGAGTCTCCTGCTCTGGAGACATTCAAAACACAAGTGGATCTGTTCCTATGTGACCTATTCTAGCAGGTTGGACTAGATGATCTTTTGAGGTCTCTTCTAACCCTGAACATTCTGTGATTCTGTGATGCATTTAACCAATTGTATTCTGAAGGAAACAGTTAAAAGAATCAAATTCCCTTCTTTAAGTTTAAAGAGACAACTGAGAAATTGTCATTAGGGAGGAAAGATTGAATATCATAAATCCAGAGATATATTGATACACAGTTTGGATGTAGTAATTCCTTTTTTGATGCTCATTTGAAGTTTATTTCTTGGGACTGTTGATGAGTTCTGCCTTTTCCAGGTCTCTTTGGGCCAGAAATAGCATTAAGCTGTGACTGCAGGGCAGGTGCTCTGCCAGGGAATCCTTTTGTTAGGCACCTTTTGGGTTTTAAATACATTGCCCCCCAAAGAACAAGAAACAGAATGAAAGCTGAAGCAATAAATGTGTCTTGACAGAAGCAGCGTGGTCACCAGCTGGGAGTTTTCAGGGTGCCTGTCTGTGCTCATCCTTCTGCTGGCATGGGGAAGAAGGAAGGATTTACAGCTTGGTGTGTCCTTAGAATCTGTTTTGGGGTCCTCACTTCTACTTCCCATCCCTACCCAAATAAAAAGTGCTTTCTAGGTTGGAAGTTGTTGGCTACATTCTCAGCAAAGCCCTGCAGACCCTGGCCACCTGGAGCCAGATCAGCAAGTGGTGCCAAGAGCAGGGCTGTAATGGTATTAAGAGGCTTCCTTGAATTTTTGGCTATTGAATAGTTTATTCCCTTGCTTTTATCGTGGGATTGGGAAGCAAGTCATAACATATATATGTGTTTAAACAACCACTTGTGTTTGAAAGTTGGAATGATTATGATGACTTGAACTTGCTGGCTAGTGGCAATCCTTGTAGAAAGAAAAGGTGTTTTTTTCCCCCTCATAGGCTTCTGGAAAAGCAGAGAGTGCAGTGCCTGCCAGGACAGCTACCATTTTTATTCTTCTATAATAAGGTTCGGTGAGATCTTGCAGCATGTTTGGGACTTGTTTGGGACTTCACAAGTGAGAGTCTGGTCCTTCCCTTGAACTGCAATCAGAGCTTTTGGGGAGCATTTGAAGGGCTTTTTTGTTCCTCCTATCAGAAGCTTTTGGATGGCAGCCAATTTAGACTAAATTTTACTCAAGGAAATATCTCATCCAGCCCGGATGAAAGTCAGTCTGCAGAAGTGCTGCTGATGGGGTGGGTCTGATGTCTTCCTGGTGGCACAAGGCTGTGCCCCTTGGTCCTTCGTGCCGGGGGTGCTGGAGGTGCCTTTTGATGGCTTTGCTGTTAAAGCTTTTCCTCCATCCATAACCAATAAAGGTCTCACAGAGAAGGAAACTTGCCTGTATCGCTCAGGGTTTACTATGACTAGGGAGACATCTCAGTCACAGGAGCCCTCGTTGCACTGAGCCAACTTCTGCCAGCACATTTCTACAGGCGTGTGTAAAGGTTTGATTTTTTTCTTTATTTTTCTTTAAAAAAAAATAGTTCCCAGGGTCTCAGCTATGCTCTGATGCTGCATGGGAACATTTTTGAACTCTTAAAAATTGTTTACTGAACAGGAAAACAATTTCTTACCTGGTTCCAACTCTGCCCGGAGCTCTGTGGAGCTCTTGCCTCCTGGAATGTCTTCACCTTCTGGAAACAGAGCCTGTGAAACCCTCTTTGTCTTTTTATTTATTTATTTATGCTATTATCTTTTTCTTTTTTTAATCTTTAGCCTTGTCATCCTGTTTGGCGAGCTGTGAGCATGATGTTTCCTATCATTTTAAAAGAGGCTGCTCATTGAAATATATAAAAGCGTAAACAAAAAGTTCATGTTTGTTGGCAGAGTTTTTAAATGCAGACATCTGGGTTAGAGATGTGAGAAAATTGTAAAGAATTTGGAAGGTTCAAAGGCTCGTGTTATTAAAGTTTTAATAATCTCCTTTTCTGCCTAGCCCCAGCCCCCTGCTAGTCTTTGAATCTTGAGGGAAAATGCCGTCTGAACAAGATTATAGTTAATTAGGGTAGGATCTTCTCTTTGAAAGCCTGTAGGAAGCTGTCCTGCCTCTTTATTTTTCAGACTAGAATGAGCCGTGTGTAGGAGGAGATACATGGCAAAAAAGCACTTGAGTGCAATGTTTTAATTTAAAGACTCCAGGGGCTCTGTTAAGTTTCTATAACACAGACGATGGTATTTTCACAATCACTTTGTTATGTAATCTCCAGAGAAATAATTCACCTGAGGTGAAATTCACACCTCATAGAGGGGCCGGGGAGGGATGGCAATAAACACGTGTGCCTACACACACACACACACACACACACACACACGCCTATAGACACACGAGCCTACAGACACCCCTGCATAAAATCCATTGCAACGCTCCTCTGGGAAGGTGAGAGGATGAGACTGGATGAGTCCTAACCCGTGCTGACCTCCTGGCACTGGGTAGTGTGGAAAAGATGAGGACCAAGCCTTTGCCTTGGTGGCCGTGCATGGCTTGCCCCAGGGCTAGAGGACTGAAGGGTCTAGTGGGCAAGTGGCACTGACCACTGGCCCTGCAGTGCTGTGTCCTTCTTGGGACACCAAGTGATCTGTCACCCTGCCTTACCCTGGAGTTTCACACGTGTCCTGCCTGGCATGTTCCCTGCAGTGCCAGTGGAGAGCCCAGGGCACCTGCTTGAGGCTGCTGCAGCTTTCACAGTGATTGTGTGGGCAGGTTGCAAATATAGCAGGGCTGGTTTCACCCATTCCGGTGCACCACCAGTTCTCCTGGCCCCTCCTCTAAAGAGCTTAAATATCTTCTGCACCTCATGCACAGAAGCTGCTGCAGGAGCACGACTCAGAATCACAGAATGTTAAGGGTTAGAAGGGACCTGGAAGATCATCTAGTCCAACCCCCCTGCCAGAGCAGGATCACCTGGACCAAGTCACTCAGGAACAGACCCAGGCGGGTCTTGAGTGTCTCCAGAGGAGACTCCACAACCTCCCTGGGCAGCCTCTGCCAGGCTCTGTCACCTTCACTGGGAAAAAGTTTTTCCTTGTGTTTACCCTAAACCTCTTGTGCTCCTTCATCTGCCAGAAGCTGCTGAACCTTAGGAGCACAAAACTAAGTCTGGACCCTGCATTGTGTCCCTCAGCCTGCAAGAACTACAGGTGAGAGGAGTGTACAGACAACCTGGATGTTGGTCCTGTGTCTGTAAGGGTCAGAATTCCCAGTTAACCCAAACCAAGCCTGGACACTGGAAGTGGTTCTTTGTGGCTTCAGCCTCAGCCATTGCCAAGTGTCAGGAGGATTGGACCGATGATCTGTTTTATGAAAGGAAATGTATATATTTTTTTTCCCCTATGTTTGCTATAAAGAATAAAGCTGGTTATATTTCTGGTCTATTTTGTTTTTAGTGCTTGCAAGATGTCCCTAGGGAGCTATGGGTTTTTTGAAAAAAATAGGGTGTTAAGAACCGTAATTTCCCTAACATAACAATTCTATATTTATTTCACTTTCTTTTTCTTTACACTCAAGGGCTTATAATAGCAGTGTTTTTCCCCATCTCCTCCTGTGTCTCTAGTCTGCTAACAACCCAATTAGTGAGTGCCCAGAGCATGAAGCATTCCTGGCCTTGCTGCTGTTCCAGCCAGTCATTAACTAGGTGGAGAAGGTCTAACAAACACTGGAAAAAAAGAAAAAAAAAAGAAAAAAAAAGAAAAAAAAAAGTGAATTTTTTTTAGAAGTTAGTTGAGTTTTACAACGTTGAATTAGAAAAGGTAGTAAAAGAGGGGAAGGGAGGAGTAAACACATTGCCAAAATACTAAGTCAATTAACTTAGTTAAAGGGCCAGGATTTTCTGATGTAGCCTGGAGTTTGGAATTGCTCTCACCAGTAAAACACCTCCAGAAGGCCCAAAGAGCAGCTGTGCTGCTTCACTGTGCCCAACCCCTTTCAGGTTTTTGGTATTGAGGATTAGAACCCTGATCTTAAAGGTATTGTTTTGTCTTTCTTGATATCACTTAATCTTGGATGCTTTAGACTCCATTATTGGGAATTTTCTCCATGCCCTGTTTGCTCCAAAAATGCTTTACTGACTCTGAAATCAAAGTTCCTCATCCTTAAGAGCCTGAAATAAAAGGCTCTAGAGTCTCACAACCAGAGTCCCAGGTCAGTTTTCTGAGCCCAAATCCAGCTCTTTGATGTGATGCCACCAACAGCACTTGAATGCTGCAGCACAGACACACCATTTAACAGGGCATGGTGCCAGAGGAGTGGCAATGAACTGACAGGGGAGAGCAGTCCGTGGCTCTGAGCATCAGTGGGCAATGCTGCAGACACCTGCATGTGCAGGACCACCGAGAGCATGGTGCAGCACCTACTGCAGTGGGCACAGACAAGGGAGGCTGTCTTGGAAGTTATATCATGGGAATAGGACCTCATTGCACTGGGCCTCTACTAGCTCAGCATCAGAAGTGGACCATCATCCAGCTCTCATCTCACCATCACACAAAGCTCTCATTGAGAGGTTTGAGGGGAAACTTCCTAAGAAATTCAGGGTTGCAGCCAGTCATTACTTAACAAACAGTACCACGAGTTCCTAAATTCACACTTTTCAGATGCTCAGTCTTCAAATGATCACTCTTCCTAAGCATAAACCTCCCATCCCTGAGGTATATTCCCACCTGAATCTCCCAGAGCAGCAAAGCCCTCGAGTGCCCTGCCTTCAGCTATCTACCTCTGAATGAGGGGATGGCATGGAGCCCAGAAGTAGAAAGACCTGTTTGCACTGATTATCTTAGGTGTCATTAGCAGGATTCTTTACAAACAACTACCTCCTTTGAAGGGGAGGCAGCCCCTTGCTTGTGGAGAATGACTGCAAGCACTAGCTGCCAGATTTATCCTCTTTTACAATGATGTCTCCAGTACATGGCACCTCTTTGAGCTGACTGCTCTCAGACAAAAAACTTCTGATGTGGCATTGACCTGTCCCATTGTACTTTGTCCAGCACATTGCCCCCACCCCTGGTTTTGATGAGATAATATGTGAAATAAAACAGAAATAAATAAATAAATTGTCAGAAGGATTCTTCGACCCAAGTGTGCTAAGCACCTTCTAAGTGAATGCTTGGAGGCAGGTGAAGTAGATACTGGGAGAGTCTTTAGCCGAAATTTGGAAATTTGGATAGGAAGGAGTTGAATAAATGCAATGGTGAGAAGTGCATTTGTCAGGCAGCCTGCTTTTGGGAGGGGCTAATACACAGTTGCTGTTCAGAGAACAGAGGTGGGTGTGATGTTCTGCAGCCTTCAGCTTTGCCTTTTCCATGGAGTTGTTCCCTGAGGACCATGCAGCATCAGATGACATTCCTCTTTGTAAAAGTAATAAGGAATAGCATCTCTTGAAGACTTGCTGAAGAGTCTACAGACTATATGGACATCTTTATTTCTTCCTCTCTTGTTACCTCTTGGTTTATGTGGTAAATGAAACTCCTAGGGAAGAAAGCCTGATATTAGCACACAGTAGGGGAAAAAGTAACCAGATGAAGAGCAACAAATAAACACATGCACATATTCCTTATTAATTTAGAGCAGAATCTACAGTTATTTCCAAGTGCTGGAAAACTCATCCCACTTTTTCCCTTTCTGTGTAAGCTTTGCACTGTAAGGTGTTGACAAGTGGATCTTCTTTTCCCTTCGAGGACTACACATTTTTCAGTGGGTAAGAGATTAGCCTGTTATTCCATGATATACACTATGGTGTCAAAATGGTAGTAGCCATCACTTGGGTCACTCCACACAAGTTTCTGCATTAGTTCAAGTGGGCTGTGTGTGTTTCTGGGACTGAGTGCAGTCATAAAAACATGCTCTGCACTACTAAAGTTTCTCTCCTGCAGCTTGGAAATGTAAACAAGCTCTGTTGATTTAGTGGAACACACTTTATCTAGCTAAAATGGAACAAAGCCTTAGGCAGAACTTTGCAAAACAGGTACCATCTCCATACTTATCAATATTATTCTATTAAATTAAGGAATGCAGTTGCCCTGTATCACATGGAGATAATTTAAGACAGGATTCAGTTGTTTCTTTGTAATATTTGAGGCTGACAGAGAGAAACTATGTATGGTAAAGAATTTTTGAAGGGGTCAACATTTCTTTTTGCATGGAGGGCAGGGGCAGGAATGACATGGTACGTACAGGTTGGATTTTAATGGTACTTGATATCTAAAAGTAATGCAATAATGAAATACAGGCCAAGGAACACATTCAAATTTTGCACATTTCATAGCAGTTCTTTCTTTAATATGATTGTCCTGCTTGCTTCAGTTATATGACAGGAAACTCAGTCCAGTATCCTGGTAACTTGTATGTAAGAAACAACAGCACTGAGGAAATTTACCTTCATCAAATGCATGAAAGTTAGGTCAGCAAGACAGAAAATATTCCAATAATGGTCATTAAATATTACTGGATGATGAAACTTTGCAGAAGAAATGTATGCAACAGAGTTCCATAATTCAATAAAGGCTTTTCAGTGTTATTTCTCATGGGAAATTACAATGGAGATGCTGAGGTGTGTTCAAGACCTAGTCTACAGTTTGAAGGCAAACTATGTTAAAGAAAGGAAATAATTAACCACGAAAGGCACCAAGTGGTTTAATAATTGTTATTCCAAGAAGGAAAGTATCTGTACAAATGGGACCGGAAGGGAAAGTTGAATAAACATAACTGGAGCTGTGCAGTGAGCTGATGGGACTACACACAGGAAAGATCCATTCATTAATTGGTTTCCTAGATAAAAGGGAAGTAATGTCAGCAAAAGATTGAAGTAAACCATCAGTAAATGGGAATCTGAAAAGTTCCCCTTAGAGCATGTTTTTGAGTGTTCATCTCAGCCAGCTGTCTCCAGATGACAGATTGGTGAGGAGGGGTCTATCCTGTCCTGACATCACACTCACTTCAGCAGCATTCCCCGAGCAGCTATATGAGCTGCATGGAGTGGTGATCTTGGTCCATGGCACCTTGAAACAGGCTCAGCTCGGTGGCTGGAGGTGCCCCTTTACAACTTAGGTTTACAGCTGCTGTAACAGGCAGTCAGGAAAAAGGTAATCGGATTCTCTGAACGTATAAAGTACCTCTGAGAAAGCAATTTTGGGAAAGAAGAAAGAGGAATATGGGATGATCACTTCACAAAGTGTTACGATGAGCACTGTTTCCACTTGTGAGCATAGGATGAAAGAAGGAGGTGGGCTTTAACCTTTGCTGCTTGTAAATGAAATGAAAGAATGAGGACAAGAGACAAGGGTGAGTTAGACTGAATTTGTAAAGAAGAGCATCTGAAAGTCCTCCTTAGTTCAGTCCCATTTTGCTCCTTTGCTAAGAAATTGCTGAGGTGCTGAGCAGGCAGGGTATGTGGGAATGCTAGGTTTTCCAGGAGATTACCCAAGGTGGAAATGTTTGGATCTGGACAGTCAGGGTGGAATGGCTAAGGAATATGAACAGCTGTGTACGTGAGGTGAAGGCAGTGACTTGTCACCTGGCAGTGGGGTCTCCTGTTGCTTCCCCTGATTACCCAGGAATCCTGCATTCATCTGGGAGGCACTGGCTCCAGATCCTGCTGGGATATGGGCTTTTGGTCTCCAGCAGAAAAATTAATCTTATCATCTGAGTACTAAGAGTAAAAAATGTGAATGGGGAAAACTAACACCTGTAAGTAGAGAGCTGCTTTATTTAAACCATCTCCTTCCAAGCCTTTGTCTGTTTCTTCAAACCAGATTACATAAGTAGGAATGAGGAGACCTCAGAGTCTTTGGATATAACATGGAGATGCTTCTTTGGAAAGAATATTAGCTTTTAAATTATTTTAGTCTATACTCAGATTTTGGTATTTCACATCAACTTTGAATTAATTCCAAGACTCAGCCAAAACTGTCATATCTGGGTACAGGCAAGTTCTTCTGTAAGGAAAGATGCAATTTTGTTCAAAGGGGAAGCAAAATTAAGCATAGCTTGGAATAAATTTAGATACACTTTCAACTAAATTTAGAAATTCAACTTTACTACCTGGAAACTGGCTGGGAAAGAACAGATTTCTTTGTGAGATTCCTGGTAATTTCTGCTTCTGAATCTGGCCAACAGGGCAGTGCAGAGCTACATGAAGATTCAGAAAAGACTGTGAAATGATGGAACTTTTCCAAACCTCTGCAGCATTTCCTATTCTATTGAATTTTCAGTTCCATTTTTCTAAATGTCTTATTTTATCTGAAGAATCCTCCATCACAGTGCTGGGCTTTCAAATAGGTCCCAGTCTTTAGAAAAGACTCCAGGATCTTTGCTTTCGTAAGTGAATGGTGCATAAAGTCCTTCATTGTCTTGAGCCAGAGTAGCTGAGCAATTGCTCTTCATCCCTCATGCCATCCCAGGCAGCCCCAACCAGCCTGTGCTCACCAGCTGAGACAGGTCAGGGGTTTCACCCTAAAAAGCAAAGAGACTCAGTGATAGAGCTGCATGTCAGGGGAGGTTCTTTAGCATCATTTGTGGGTTGTTTTCAGAAAGTGGTTCCAGGCTTTCCTATTTCCAGCAGGCTTCTCTGTTTTACTTTTTCCTGTTCCATTTTGTTGCTTTCAGTAAGGAGCTGATCTCCTGGTTTTGAGTTTAGGATTGGTTTAATGGTATGTTGATCCACCCATTGTATGTTGCTAGCCACCCATTGGTAAAATTCTAGTCCAGGGTTCAGTTGCAAAAATGAGCACGCGCTCTGTTGACTTCAGTGGCGTTAAACTGATTTCAACAGCTGAGGACCTCCCTCTAAATTCATTGAACAAAATCTAACACATGCACATTTTTTTTCTAAACACAACAAACAAACAAAAAAAAACCCCAAACCCCATTGCTGGCAAAGTGCATCTGTTCTAAGCAGCACTGGAAAAATGCAGTTATTGTGGACTTGGTCTCATAGTAACAGCAACAATAAGGCTGTGGTAAGCGCTTTGGATTCACTGGTGGTGTTGGAAACACGAGGGGCACACCCGGTGCTTGAGGAAGCTCTTGACCTCTATCAGCACCCTGGGCGAGCAGCATCACCAGTGAGGACCAGCTGCCCTCAGCAGAGGTGTCTGGCAGAGCTATAGGATGAAGCTACGTATGGCCAGCCTGAGTGAGGGCGAGGAGCTCTGGCCCGTGAGCTGATGGAGATAGCGCCGAACAATGGGCCTGGCAGCGGTGGCCGCTCTTTGCAGAGGCTCTGACAATGCAGCCCCGCCACCCCAGCGCTGCGCATTGTTCGCCTTTGGTCGAGGCCCTTGTTCAATTAGAGAGCAAGAATCCTTTCTCCTGCTCTGCTGCAGGCTCCACGCTATCACACTGCTCCTCGGCTAACCACAGTTGTTTGACACAAGGCAGCTCTGGCTGCGAGCTGCGCCGCACGCTTAAGCCGGCCTGCTCGGAACGGGCCTGCGGACATCTGGTCTGAATCTCCCTCTCGTTCACATCCACGTCCCCTGTCACTTCCCAAGGGACTATAAATAACTCCTGGGGTTGATACTGCTTGCAAAGCCGGGCCTCGGGGACCGTCTCGTCACTCTCCCCATGTGACTGGTGGGGCGGGCGGTGAGCTGCTCC
>JANHGL010014547.1:0-21683 GCA_024611195.1 Ceyx melanurus | reverse complement strand
ATAGAAAAAGCAGATGGTACAAAAGCTTTTTGACAGTCCAGCAAGAGAAAGGAGTGCTCTGGGGCACCCACTTTTAAGTGCTTCAATTAGTAATGATTGCATGTTTCAGGAACGAAAAGTAGTTTGAGTCCACCTTTGAATCCAAATGCAAAGGGGAAATTGCAGTTGTACTTACCAAAGGACCGTCTGTCTTCCAGGACTATGTTCAGAGAGTCTTAGGAGAGTTCAAACCCAGCTTCCTTTTGTTGGGACAGTAACTGATTAACAATTCTGGCAAACTTCCAAGCAATTTGCATATGAACTAATAGAAGGTAATTTAAATTATCTGTGTTTGATTTGAGTCCATCAGTAACTCAATGTCAGCACAGTTCTACTTAAGAGATTTTAAGCAATCCAATTGCTAGACTCAGAAAACACCCAATCCAAAGCTGTATCAGATAAAATCAGTATAAAGCAATTTTACACATGAATAAGTTCATGTGGCAGTTTATATGTTAATATTATTTTCAAAATGGATAATTTTTAAAATAGATTCAGAGGTAATGCATCTCATTTTATTTCTGTGAGCTGGAGAAAACTTTAATGTTTTGTTTAAGTCTATCTCATGTCTCTAATCTTTTAAATGATAGTGATAAGAGACAATTATAAGCAAAGACTGGAAAATCGCTTCCATATAATGCATTTGCTACCTCTGGAAAAAAGCTTATTTGGCACAGCTCTTCACAACTTGCATTAGAGAGGCTAAGTTGGGGGAATCAGACTTTGCCCATGCTGAAAGTTTCATACGTACTTTTCTACACCAGTGTAGTTCTGAGGAATCCAGTACAGAAAGGGCACAGTGTAAATAAAGCCACTACATGGTGGCTTTGAACCACGTGTCTTCAGTTTCCAAACTTTGTAACACTTTTGGAACTAAGATGGTGTTCACCAGTGTCTCATGACATTTTTACTTCAAGACACTTTTCCCATTATTAACAGTGATTAAGAGAAAACAGCCAATAGAAGTCAAGGTTGTTAAAAGTCCCTCAGCATTTGGAGAAACAGAGGAATAGACCATTTTAAGACTCACAGCAAGAAAGCACTTCTCCTGAAGTACAATAAGGCGTGGAATTATTTTCAAATGGTAGAGAAGATCCAGGAAAACACAATTAAGGACAAGACACATAAAATTGGAAATGCAGATTGGAAAACCAGAGGTGATATATGAAATCAATACTTTTTACCACCACCTCCTGAAGTAGACAGAAGATCCACCAATCAACATAGCCCTTTTGCTCCACACAAGCCCAAGTTGAAGCAGTAGCTCCCTGAGTAACACTTTCCCTGCTAGTACCCTTGGACATAATTAGAGTTCTTATTTATTTAGAGCTATAAGTGGATCCAACCTTCCTTGAAGTATGAATAACAAAAGACTTTCTGTTACTTAATCTTGCCTACACCTACCTTTCATCTGCTTAAAATACAAGAAAATAGAGATACATGGAAATAACCAGTGCTGCTTGTCAACTGTAAACAATGTCTCCATGAAGACATGTCAGTCATACCAGAGCAAAAGTCCTCTAAGGAGCAGCTGAGGGAACAGGGGTCATTTAGCCTGGAAAAAAATGAGGTTCAGGAGAAACCTTATGACTTTTTATAAGGAGGTTGTAGTGAGGTAGGTGGTTGGTCTGTTCTCCCAAGTAACAAGGGATGGGACAAGAGGACAAGGCCTCAAATTGTGCATGGGGGGTATAGGTTGGATATTAGGAAAAATGTCTTCACCACAGGGGTTGTTAAACACCAGAATAGCCTTCCCAGGAAGGTGTGGAGCCACCATCCATGGAGGCATTTAAAAGCCTGTGAAGACATGGCTCTTAGAGACATGGATTTGTTTCAACCTGGCAGTACTGGGTTAAAGGTTGGACTTGATGATCTTAAAGATCCAACCATAATAATTCTATCACTTTATATTTCTATTCAATATTCTGACAGATGCATCGGAGTTCAAGTTATTGAGCCCTGCCTGCCCTATTTCTAAATTAAGATCTTTGCCTGGCAAGATGCTGGATGACATTATCTCCTAAAGGATAGAGATAAGGAGAGAAAGTGAGAACAAGACTACAAAGTTCTCTTAAAAACAACGCTGTCTATGGTGTGTCTGAACATGCAGTCCCTGTTCTCACAGGCCATGAAGAAATTCTCACATTTGCTCTCTTGATTCCATTTTTCACAGGAATAACAAAGCTGTGAAAGAAACACTGATGCATGTCAGATCAATATTTACTAACACTTTCTCAAGCAATGTTGGATTGCCTGTGTTCTCTGTAAAACTACATGCACCCAATGGGACATGATCAAAATTTCCACATATCCCACAGTCAAGGATATATAGGAAAAACAAATAAATGCTTCATATTCTCAAATGCCATGAAGAAATGATTTTTTTTGTAGAAAAGAAGAAAGGTTTACGGAAGACCAAAGGTGTTTCCTTGTAATCACAAATTAAAAAAAACTTCTACAATATTTGAAAGACAACATATTTTTGCTCAACATACTTTATGAGTGCAATTTTATTGTAGATTTGGATTATTTCCCTCTCTTTAAGAAAACATTAAAGACTTTTAATTTCACTGGGTTTTTTTAGTGAACATAATTCTTTTGGAATCTAGGTTGACCAAGTAAACTATCTGCAACACTTTCTAAAACAAAACACTTTAATATTTTCTATTTAGATAGAAAATATTTTCTAATTGTTTTAACTTTTGCATGTCTATATACACATGTGCAAAAATATGTATTTAGAGCAGTTAAAATAATTTAAAAATTCAAGTTCAATTTAGCAGAGACACACCTGCTGGCACAGTTCATTGAAAGAGCAGTATTCTAAGGGAAAGAGAAAATAAAGGATGGACAGGTCTCAGAGTACAGCTTGCTTGTGGGCACTCTTCTGATAAAATCCTATTTGACTACATCCAATAATAAAAATAAACTTAATTAGGAGCTAACAGCATCTTATTATTTACTGGAAGGCAATCATAATGATCTTGCAAGCATTAAAAGAAAAAAAAAATAAAGCAAATATTCAGACTAAGACAATCCACATGTGCCACCCTCACTGAGTCAGTCAACTACAGATCTACTTTGAGATTAACTTCTCAAATTTAAGTTACTCTTCATTCCAGGAACCTCACTTAATGCTGTCTTAAAAGCCCTAGGATTAAAAAAGTTTCTGTATTATGGACAATCATAACATGAGGGCTACTACATGCAAACAAAGTGGTCCAAAATCCTCTGGTGCTCAGAAAGAATGTCCTATTAGAAGCAACTTTCCCACACAAAGCTGAGGATTCCATCACAAAATTAGTGCCATTGCTGTGGTACTATATCACAGGAAAAGGCAATTTCATGGGCAAGATTGTGGTTTATCAGGAAGACAGAACAAGATCTTTCATATCTATAAGACTGGCATCTATAAATATCTTCATCACTATAGAAGGAAAAGTATAACAAGAAAATAAATATTTAAGCATTTGGCAGATAATATAGCCTCTCTTAAAAGTCAAGACAACGCAGTTGAAAATCACAAAACCACATTTTAATCATACTAATAGCACAGGAACTATTCATCACATAAATGCACATATATAACATATAATTAATCATTACTAATTACTTGATTCCTATTATCTCTATGTAATATATGTAGTATGTATGCATATTAAATTATATATATATGTATCAGGTATATGTACACATATGTGTGTACCACGTAAGTATTTAGCACTCTTAGACATTCTGACGGGATGTATCTACCTCCTCTAACTTCAGGTATCTACCAAATAGGTATCACAGTGAGCTATTTACCCTTTGATTCCTGTACAGTCAATGGAGGGGTAGAACAACTATTGGCACCCAAGTCATCTGCATCTAATTCCACTTCACACAGACGTATATCTGGAGTAACAGCACGTCTACAACTTGAGTGGAGGAACACAAAGTCACACCACTAGCCCTCATTCCTCCATGACTTCCTGCCCCAGCCCTTGGTTTCCAAGTTATTCCAGCTGCTACAGGACATTTAAGTCAGAATTAAATGCATTACAACAAGGAAATTAATGAGTGTGACATCAGCACTATTTTGTCTGTGCAGCTCTAGTAAATATCTAGGTCTCTTCCATATGGGAAGTATGAGGATCAAGTTAAACACGAAAACACTGGCTGGATTTTGTATCTTAAATGACAAATTATACCATTGTAAGTGACAGCATTAATTATTTTTACTTATTTACTTCCTGCACTGTGTTTTGGATGAGTGGAATTAACATGCTTCTTGACCTTAAGATGTGTTTAGTCATTTTATCACACTTATCTTTTTGTTAAAAATTTTTCAGTTACTGCAGGGAGAAGGTTGAATTTTTCTTCATAAACCCCTTACAAGTCATTAAATTTTTCTCAGAGTAATTTTTAGAAGTAGAGCAAGCCTCTGGGAAACTACTGATTTTGAAGATCATAGTAACCACTATGTGTTATGAAGGAGAATGTTGATTCTCTAAGAGGATCAATATCTGGTTTGTCCTATGTGTTACAATCCATCTAGTTTTGGTATTTTAGTAATTTTTCTCTTCCTTATTTTTTTTTTTCTTTAACATTTATAAAGTTATATGAATAGTCCTTAATCCAGCCAGAAGTTTAAAAAATGTTTCATAGGACAGGCACTAACTTCATAGACTTGAAATTTGTCACCAGAAAGGCAGTGGTATTTACACTCTAAATATACCCCACTGAAACACATTCCGACAATACAGACCCAGAAATACCCAGGCTCTCTACTTCATGCTAACTAGGAATCTTCTTATCAGTCATCTCAAATGGAGCATTGTCTTTGAGTGCCTAAGTTGAGTAAGCCTCTGAGTTGATTCTCATTTTATTTGTGCTAGTCAAAAAGATCAAGGAATGGTAAAGAAATACAAACCTTCTCCTGTGCTGGCACTTGCACAACTGAGTCACACTGTAAATGTGTCATGATTTATGTATAGAATGAAGAAAAAAAAAGCAGGAGAGGAAAGCTGCTTCTCTTTCTATTCCATCTGTGCCAAAACCCGAATACCCATGATACTATCTGGTGGCTCCAACTGAGTATTTTATTATCAAAACCAGAATTTCCTCTCATGCCCAGAAGGGACTGCTAGGGTTTTTGAGTCCCCCATGATCACAGACAAGCATGCCATGGAAAGGTTGAGAAGAGTCAGCATGTTCTACAATGTTATCTTCCTCATTAGCACTATTTTACAAACTTTTTACTATTCAGTATCATCTACATTTATTTTTACATCTGTGTGGCACATTCTGATCAGCATGAAAAACTACCCCCGTAAATTTTTAAATGTATAAGAATCTCAGTCGTTATTTTGGTGAACTCCAAAATGTTCTACTGCTTCAGGACAGTCCTGTGGCCTCCAAACCTCTTCTTGAAACCTGTTTTATTTCCAATAGGCCTTCAATGTACTCTAACAGCTCTTCTTGGGAAAATATTTTGAAGGGTTTTTTTTGTTCATCTGTATTAAATCAGATTTCTTACAGACTGTTGTGCAATACAAAACAAACAATGTACAGATTGTGTTGCTTTCCTACTGCTAGACATTTTGTAAGAAAAAGCTTTGTGACCAAGATCTTCAACAATGATCTGTAAACAACTGCTGTCCTTAACAGATGATCTCTGGATTTCTGGGATAGCTTGGCAATGGCATACATTGAGTAAGATCACTTATGTTCTGTACTCTTAATGCAAAGTATAAAGGGAGAAGGAGGAAAATCAAGAATGTGGTTTAAAATTCATCAGCCCCTGTTGTTTCTTACTTTTCCTCATCTGCCCTGGGCTGAGAAAATGGGGCTGAAGTGCCAGCCTCACACGCAGTGGCAAGATATAAAACATAGATTTCTCCTATAAGACAGACCAGTTTTTAAATGTTTGGAATCCCACTGTAAGATCATAGAATCATAGATATTAGGGTTTGGAAGGGACCTAGAAGATCATCTAGTCCAACCCCCCTGCCAGAGCAGGATCACCTAGACCAAGTCACCCAGGAACAGATCCAGGCGGGTCTTTGAATGTCTCCAGAGAAGGAGACTCCACAACCTCCCTGGGCAGCCTGTCCAGAGCTCTGTCATCCTCACTGTGAAAAAGTTTTTCCATGTGTTTACCCTAAACCTCTTGTGCTCCAACTTACTTCCATTGCCTCTTGTCCTGTCACTGGTCAGTGAAAAATATCTCAGTGTTAGAGTTTGGGGCAATGTGCTGAATTGTCAACCAAATGTTTTTCTTCGTTACTTAAATGTTTTCAGTTTGCATTTCTTAGAATGGTGCTTAGTTTTCTTTGGTGATGCACATTTTAGTAATAGAAATATCAAGGGAAATTTGTATTTTCAAAAGAAAAATAACCAAATTTCTGTAGCTTTTGAATGTTGCTACCATCAAACAATAATATTGAGCATTTGTTTTTATTAAAGGCTCTCATGCTTATGTCCTTATAAATGTTTTCTTTACATATTCTGCAAAAAGGTAAACTAACTTCTAAGACTTTATTTCAGTGTGCTCAACTGCAAGCATAAGGCAGTGCTTTTTTTTTTTTGCTTTTTTTTTTTTTTCCCCTCCCTCCAGTGAAACAGGTTCTTATCATAGTTTTAGGGTATTTGTCTGTAGACAGCACTGAGGCTCTTGCTGCTCTCTGCAGGTCAAGATAACACTTGAATTGTCTTGGTGATGTTAAGGTAGGGCAAAGATACTTGGCTCTGAAGCTGAAACTATATTTTCTGGCAGTACCTAACTGTATGTGAAGTGTCTACAGGTTTCACTGCTATTTTTAAGTTCTCTTTTAAAGGAAAGATCAGAATTCTGCTAGTTTTTCTAGCAGAAAAACTTTCCCTTTGGAAACAGAATGATTTCAACACATGGAGATAATGTGCTTAATATTGCATCTCACTAACATCTCATAAAAAAACAGTATGGGATTTACAAAAAGCAGGGTGTCGGTACCATGTCAGCAGAACACTTGGATCATGGGGTACCTGGGAACAGTCACTGAAACAGGTAGAGGAGGATGATGACTGGTCATGTAAATTAAATTTATTATTTGAAGAGGTGGTGTCAGTGGAGCATATAGTAAAGATCTTTCTGAAACTGTGGCCTGGCAAACTCTACACTCGTAGAATAAGACTCTGAGGAGACGGGGAAGGGGTGGTAGTAACCTGGGCAGTCCTAAGACTCAAGTGGAAGGACAGTTCATTACTTTGATAGGTTTGAACTGCATTTTATGGTGTGCAGCAACTGAAGGACATGCAGGGGTTTGTACCTTCCAACTATATTAAGCAGGGATTCTTTTTTTCTTTTTTCTTTTTTTCATGTGTTCTGTGACATTTGCAAGATGCATAGCTAGAGTTTTCACTGCTGTCAGATGAGTATAGTCATAGCTCATCTAACAGCAACAGGCTGCCCAGAGAGCAATTGTGGAGTCTCCTCCTCTGGAGAGATTCAAACCCACCTTAACACTTCAATCCTGGGCCCCCAGCTCTGAATGACCCTGCTGGGGCAGGGGAGTTAGACCAGCTGATCTCCAGAGATCCCATCCAACCCCCACAGGAGATGGCTGTAGGATAGGCAAAAGTGTCCAGAGAAGTTGTGTGGCTGAGTATTACAATTCATCTTGTTTAGCCAGTGTTTCTATTAAGACTGTAACTGTTGTACCAGATAATCACTGTTCACCTTAGTTTGTTCTAAACAGTAGTTTGCACTGGATTGAGAATGGGGTGTGCACAGAAAGCATATTTTCAAATTTTCATAGCCACCTGTCATAAACACTTTGGATTTGTTTGCAAGCATCTACAACCATCAGCAGAGACAGTGCTATGAACTTTTTTTTTTTAATTAATCTCTAAATGTTAAGTGGTAAACCTTTTTTTTTTTTTTTTATCCCCCTTCCTTGTTTTAGGTTTGTGAAGTTTTCTATGCCCAGCATCCCTGACTTCGAAACGTTATTCTCACAGGTGCAGCTTTTTATCAGCACTTGTAATGGGGAACACATTAGATATGCAACAGACACTTGTAAGTTGAGCTGACTTTTGGACTTAATGTATTTTTTGATAGTTTAGTATTACCTATTTTTCACTGTGTTGTTTTTGTTGTTTTTTTGTTGGTTTGTTTTTGTTTTTTTTTACCTGTATTTAGTTGCTGGCCTGTGCCACCAGTTAACAAATGCCCTTGTGGAGAGAAAACAGGTGAGCAAGTATCATCTACTACAGATAAGCTATCTACATATACAGGCTTGTAAAGGTGACGTTACCGGTCTCTTCATAAAGATTTGCTGCTAACTTCACGTTCAGTATTTTTCTGCAGCTCCTTACTTGTTTTAAGTATACTGAAAGGTAATGAACATAAGCCAAAACTTTAAGATGTATGTAAGGAAGCTACATTTTTGAAGGAGAGTTGTCTGAAAAATGTGTCCTTGCACACAAACTAGGACATCTGCAGTACCGAAAGCCTTCTTCACTTGATGTGTGCATGAGTAAGAGAGAGCTGCAAAAATTATTAGCACTGGTGAGTCAGTGGTACTAGTTGCAGTATTATCCTCACCAGTGTTATATAATGTTTTTAATGAAATGCCTCAAAATATAAAGGAAACTTGTTTAAGAAATATGTTACCAATGTTTCTGTTGCCAAGATACCAACTTTTCCAGCCTCTCAGGTGAAATCTAGCCTGAAATAAAAGTAGAGTCTGGTCAAGTGAGAAACTCTAACCTTGAACAGAGCCTCGCTTCTGTTTCTTGGTGAGAGTTTAGATGGCATCATGGAATCAAGCAGGTTTTTCTTATACAAATTACCAAATTCCTGATAAGGTTGGCTGTGTGGAGCAGAATTGATGACTTCATTTAGTTTATCAGAAGTTGTATAGCCAAGGTTCACTTTATTTTCTGAGATAATATCCTACAAAAAGGGAACCTCAAGTTAACTATTACTTAATGGAACCTGTCAATTAGTGTTATTTTTCATTTGTAAGTGTCAACATAAGATCCAATGTGCTGCCATCTATGAGAAATTATCTGAAAGAGATGTAATTTCTGACAGCCCCTGCGAGGAATTAGCATTCTCAGACAAGCCATAGACAAGATGCAGATGAACACAAACCAGCTGACCTCAATACATGCAGATCTCTGCCAGGTAAGGGGAGCATAATGGCTTTTTGTGAGAGTAAAAACTTGTAAAATACCTGTAGCGATTTGAGGAACTGCATATTCACATATTGCAATGTAAAAATGGCTTTTAACCGTGGTTGGTTTGTTTGTTTGTTTTCCCAGTAACAAATAATACTATATGCTGAAATAAAATCCCTTTCTATTAATTTTAAATGTTCAGTGCATGTCCCCAGATCACTGGTTTTGTTGATGACTTCTGAAAGTCTGTTGACATCCCTTCTTTCTGGGCTGAAAGTCACAGACAGCTTTTTGTAGGCAGTCTGAGTGTAATACCCAGATGCTGTTTGCCCAAGTTTGACAAAAGGCGTGTTTGTCTCAGTGTCTTTGGCCTGGGTTTGCACTTCTGTCTTGTTCTTGGCTCCTGGGATTTAGGGTTGGACAGGAATGCTGAGTGCAATATTTAGTGCTGCCAGCATGGTAGTCTGGGAGGTCTGGAGTTTCAAACACCTTTGTCAGACTAATTTCTTTAGGATTCAGATAATTTGTAAAAGTTCACAGTCAGTGATAATGATTTTCCAAATATGATACAGTGAATAAGCAGTGCTGATATGCACTGTTTTTGCACTCTTGGAGTAGTGGGTTTTACTAAATATTACTAGATTAATTCAGTTTCAACTTCTTCCCCATGGAAATGTCAATGGAAATGGCTAATTTTATGAAAACTTGATTTATTTTCTTGTAGCTCTGTTTGTTAGCAAAATGCTTTAAACCTGCCCTCCCGTATCTAGATGTGGACATGATGGATATTTGTAAAGAGAATGGGGCATATGATGCGAAGCACTTTTTATGTTACTACTATTACGGTGGGATGATATACACTGGGCTAAAGAACTTTGAAAGAGCACTCTACTTTTATGAACAGGTAACTTGAAATAGAATGGTAAGTCTAAAGAGTGATAGTTGAAAGGCAGAAGTAATACTTGGGTTCATGTTCGCTATTAGCTCTTTATGAAAGGCACAGCCTGAGTGGTGCTTTTTGGTGTATAAAGTGAAGTAAAAAACAAGCAGTCTCTGGAGGTGTTTTCCTTTAAGAAGGTCTCTAACAACCAAGTAACTATTGCACTCTCAAACTATGCAACTCAAAGGTTGATGTTAAATGTATCTCACTATAAATATTTTTCAGATGCCTGCTTATTACTGCTCGCACAGAACCATTTTGCAGACTGCCATTCAGAATTGTGTATTCTTAAAGGAAAAATGGTCCTGTGGTTTTGCTAAGGCCTTTCCTAATATTATGAGGGGAGTTAGACTTCTTCAAGGCTGTTGCAATATTTGCTGCTTTTACTTTCTCAACAAAAGAAGAGAAAATTGCAAAATTGGGAAAACTGTGTGTGAGAGGGAAATACTCTCAAATGTGCAAAATAAACTGGTGCAGTATTTTTCTTTTCTGCAAACAAGGGTCAGCTCTTAAGTCACTAGTGGTATTAGAGTAATTGCTAAACTAGACCTCTTTCAGCATACTTAAATACGAGACGTGATGGTGTAATGATAGCTTAATAAAATCTCTTTAAGGACCTTTGTAAATCCAGGTTCTACAGGAACTGTATAATCACTCCTGGTGACAAGTAGCTACAGGTGATTTCTAGTACAACATTAGATGTATACTAAGGAAAAAAGTTTTTATTTGATCTTGACAGGGTTATTTTAAGGTGGGCATCACTATGACATGATCTGTTTTGAGTAGCTTGTATAGAATTTTCTTTTTTAGGACATGATTGGGTAGTTAATTTTGACAGAAGCTAGTTGAACTTTAATGCTCAAAGGTGACTTCCATTTGTTATTGTATCCTTCCTGCATGCAGCTTTAAACTGAGGTTGTTGTTAATGCCATAGCTCCCAGGATCTACCAGTAAGTATAATAAATTTTTATTCCATTTCTTTTTCTTGCTTAGGCAATAACTACTCCAGCCATGGCAGTCAGTCATATTATGTTGGAATCATATAAAAAGTATATTCTAGTTTCGTTGATACTACTTGGCAAAGTTCAGCAGCTACCAAAATACACTTCCCAGATAGTTGGTAGATTCATTAAGGTAAGTCTTAAAAATGCAACTAAATAATAGAACAATCAAATCTGAATTTGTATATTATTTTATTCTACCCTTATTTGTTGCTGCTGTTTAACATTGCAGATCGTGGGAAATAACACACAATGTGCCAGAGTACAGTCTCTTGCTGCCTTTCTAGTGTACAGTAGCTAAAGATGTATCAGTTGCACGCAAGCTGTGTTGTTCATGTTGGTGACACGGGTTTTTAAATTGGGAAGAACTTTGGGGTCGAATAGTACATACAATATTCACTGATACTTCAGATCCCTTAATATCATTGTACATTACAAGTCAAACAATACCTACATTTCACTTGGCTTTCAATGTGTAGTGTCCCTGTAAAAACATTCAACATGTAACTTCATCTAATTGAAGGACAAAATGCTAGATAGTTTATCCCAAAGCTACAGCTTTATAAAGAATAAAAGCTTCAGAAAAAGCTGCAGGTTTGGAGTCCATAAGCATCCTGATGAGAGGGTGTAGATTGGAAGGCAAAGCTGGTAGTGAGAGAGTCTGATCCAAGGTAAATAACAAACTTCTCAAAGTTAGTTAGTTCTTACTTAACGCTGAATTTGTTGATTCTCTGTGCATTTGTGGCTTCTAAGGTTGAGCTGTAAATGGATTTTGTGAGGCTGGCTGAACGCTGTGTGCTTTAAGAAGGTTTCTCATGTTTTCTAATTGCAGCCCCTTAGCAATGCTTACCATGAATTAGCGCAAGTTTATTCAACTAATAAACCCTCGGAGCTTCGAAATCTGGTGAACAAACACAGTGAAACATTCACAAGGGATAACAACATGGGGCTGGTTAAGCAATGCTTGTCATCTCTCTACAAAAAGAACATTCAAAGGCTAACCAAGGTAAGGTGCTGAGGCTTTGTTTTGCTGAGAAATTTGGATTAGTTCTTCCCCAAGAGCATATCTCCGAAATGCGCTCATTTCACAGCAAAATGGTAATGGAGCAATAACAGAGAGAAACAGCTAAATCTAAGCTTTGTGTCTCTGAAACAAATGAGACTAAAATGCTCTGTGTAGAAACCCAGTTCAGTTGGCTACTTATGCATTATTTAAACGCTGGTTCAGTGTGTCTATGGAAGGTGTTTGCTCATGAGATTTTCATACATTATCAAAAAGGTTCCAAGCACTACTTACCAATGACCTTCATCTCTGTTTGAAATACAGGAAAACTGAACTTTACAGGCTACTTCATTAGAGTGAGTAAACAAAACAGATTTTGGAAGTGTCTGAAGTAAAAGGCAAACCCAAAGCAGTGGAGTGCTGTGCTCCTTCATCTGAAAGATCAGAGTAATCCTTAAAACATGATCAGGGGAAAGGTCAATAGAGTTTTTGTTGTTTTGGTTATATATATATATTTTTTTTATAGAAAGCTCAAGTGGTGTTTGTTGCAGCAGAACTAGCCTCAGAAGGAATGCAATGCATGCATTCCTTGAAGGAAATTCAAGGTTGTGGACAGCCACCATATTAATGTAAAAAGATGAGGGGAGAGACTGGAAATGGTCAGGACTGTATCAGGGATAAAAAGTAATAACAGGAATAGAGTTATGTCTCAATGAGCTTGGTCCACATACATGTGCAGTGTAACGAATCAGTGTCTGCAGAGGAAGAACTGACTCCACTCTCATGGTGCTTTTATATGTAATAAATAACAGTGTGTTTCATTTGTTTCTTCACATTAGACTTCAAAAAAAAAGATTGGATAGTCTGTGAAGGATTGGCAGGGAAGGTTTTAACAGATGAATACTTTCTGAATTACAGACGTTTTTAACATTGTCATTACAAGACATGGCAAGTCGAGTGCAGTTGTCGGGGCCCCAAGAAGCAGAAAAATATGTCCTCCACATGGTAAGACTGGGGACTTGGCTAAACTATCCTCATTTAAAAACTGGTGCAGGTGTTTGGATTGGCAGCATGTGTTGTGAATGGCTGAAGAACAGCTCTTTTTCAAGGTGAAGGTAATACTTTGTTGGGGTGTTGTCTTAGGTGGAGTGTATATTTTTAAGCTAAGACATGGATCCGTTTGTCTGGCGGGGTGTAAAATTAGACAAAGATGATTCTATGGGAAGTCTGTTGTGGTTACCTGAAATTTTGTTATTAGTGACACCTTACATTAAACCCTCTCTCATTTCAGATAGAAGATGGTGAAATCTTTGCAAGTATTAATCAGAAAGATGGTATGGTCTGTTTCCATGATAATCCTGAAAAATACAACAATCCAGCAATGCTTCATAACATCGATCAGGAGGTAAATCTATTAAGCTATTAAGTGCTTATTGGAACTCCTATCAGAGAACCTTAGTCTGTAGTCAGCTGCTTGGAGAAGCCACTGTAGGTAACTTACACCTAGAGATTGAGGTCTGGGAACCATGATTTGACTTTTTCACCGCACTGGTATTTAAAAGTTCTATACTGAAGGTTAACTACTATCAGTTCCCTGTTGTATATTTTGAGGTGTTTCAGTAGACTGACTGACTGCTTGATGTTAATGATGTGAAGTCCCTTGAAACAAATGGATTAGAAAGATTGTTTTTAGAGTTTTTGACTTGAAGGATCACTTCCACTGGCTCTCAGTAACCTGTAGGCTTAGGTGGTTGACCCTCATAGGGCCTGTCTTATCAGTAGCTTTAAAAAAGGATTGTTTGGAAGACATGGATCAAAAAAAGGGAATAAAAAATGGTCTGATGCTTTTGTGGGGAAATGAGGGATGAGAACATTCTGACATGGAGCTTTTGTGATGGCAAAAGTAGTTGTTTCTGCATAGCACAGCTGTGATATATCTTACAAGATTGTGTAACTGCTGGACAAAGTAATCAACTTCAATATATATTTTTAAGATGCTGAAATGTATAGAGCTTGATGAACGACTGAAAGCCATGGATCAAGAGATCACTGTGAACCCTCAGTTTGTGCAGAAGGTAACTGGTTTAATGTCTTGTAAGAGATTCAGTGCAGTATGTGTTGCACTGAACATCAGTATTTACAGTGGTAATCATTATGTATTATTAACAGTAAGTGCAAAAATGTGGTGCTTTAAACCAAAAAGCAAGTGCACATTACATCATATGCACTTTTCTTTTCCTTCCTGTTAACTTCAAAGCACAGTCTGTCTCAAAGGGAAACCTTCAGACCTAGTTTTGAAAACAAATAACTCTCTCCCTTCCAGAGTATGGGCTCTCAAGAAGATGACTCAGGGACCAAACCATCCAGTTATTCTTGAAATTAATGTTGCTCACCACTCCGCTTTCAAGTAAAAGCTTATGAAAGAATCACGCCTGGAATAGGGCATTGAGGAGTTCCATGAAGAGAGCAAAGAGAACTGAGCTTTGCTTTTCACCTGGACATTAAGAAAATAAAAGAACACCCTGTCAGTACTGTATAATATCAGAAATATTCTCTGCAAAGAAAAAGGAAATCTCAAAAGAAACTTAAAAGTCTGTTGTGGATTTATTTATCTTCAGATTAACATCGTTAATGCATTAAATAATCTACCTTTTGTTTTAAAGGGTTTGAATGTTGCTGTGTTTCTGTAGCAGTCCTTTTTTTATTTTTCCTCTTCTGCAAAAACAAAAAGTGTTCTTCAGGGAAGAATACAAACAAGTGTTGGTTCGCTTACAAGATAATTACTGGTTTATTCTGTATTTCAAGTTGGCTCAAAGCGCAGATTTATCATATGGGGGGGGGCAGGGGTGGAGTTTTAAGTACATTCTCTCTACGTTATGATTTGCATATGCCCAGTGTAGCTGGCTGCTATTAAATGACATAAACTCTGTTCATCCCAAACAGATGAGCATATTCATGAGTCCTTAAAAAGGCTGCAGGGACTCATGTAGCTATAGGGAAACCAGATGTGACAGCTATTGGTAATTAAGTTTCTGGTACAAAATAATCTAATAACATTTGCTCTTAGATCACAATGATTAGATCCAAACAGTAAGGTATTTGGAAAGCCTTGGTGTTCTGGAGGATGCTAGATATGAAGCTGTTCACACTGAAAGAAATGTAAATTTTTTTTTCTGTATGATTGGCATGAAGGTATTCAACAGATGAATACTTTTCAGTGGTGGAAATCAGTTTAAATGAAGGCTGTGCTATAGATCTTTGTTTATAAAGCAAATAATTCTATATAGAACTTTGAATTCTATACAGCTCAAAATTAGGATTTTACTTGGAAATAACACACTGGAATGTGGTCTGGTTTTTAATTCACAGTTTTAAACAAAAAAGTTGTTGGAATCTTTTAGGTGCTTCACCCCTCAAATCAATGGGCTTTTAAATTTTCTGTAGTTCTCATATATCTGAAGATTCTTGCTGCTCAGACACCTTTGAAACGCTTCATGTCAGTACAGATCCCCTGTCGGGCACAAATAAACCTGTCATCGAGTCGGGATGCAGGAAGCTTGGCATCCAGCGCTTCCTAGTGAAACACCTGATGAGGAGCTGCTTGCTGCTATAACCTGCCAGCTTTTCTTCAGGAGCCTAAGTAGGAGCTGAGCATTTCTGCTCGGCTCTTGCCGCATGAAGCTTGTATCTATCAAGGATACCCCTGCTTGAAAATACTCCATTTGTGCTTCCAGTGCTGACTGAGTTGGGGGTTTGGTTCAAATTGGTGTCTTCATTCTACCAGAGCCTCTGCGCCAGCTTTCTAGTAGGAGAGAGATGTCCCCAGGTTGTCTTCTGGCTGATGAGTGATTTTTTTTTAAAAGTATAAATAGCAGTTTAGTGTTGAACACAGCCTAGGTCCATAGTGTTAGTAGCTCACCACTGAGTATTTGTGCTTCCTATCATAGAGACTTCCATGTTTGAAAGCAACTGTTACACCTGATCTTAAAGCAAAACCTTTGGGTTTTTTTCATAACTTGCCTTACCAGTCTTGTCATTAAAGATATTTATAATTTTTGAGGGCTTTTTTTCCTTTACCTAGTTAACTCTGCAGTGATATCACGCCTACAGTTTTCCTCTCTGGTTCCAATGAAGTGTTGCATTAGTATGTGATTAACACCATGGGCTTGAGCATGAAGCTGAGCTATCACAGTGTCACCACCACATGCAGGAGTCATAGAAAGGACTGCAAATGACTAACCCCAAACTGCCATCTATACAGAGGTGGGGAGGGATGATGGCCTCTCATTGCCAAGGGCTAACTTTCCAGGGGGAAATGTGTGCAGGGTGCTTTGATGGGGTTGGAGAAGAACCAGAGCTGTCCACTTGGCAGTGGCTGTTTATACCACCGGGTCCTGTTGGTGAGTGTGGATTTACCTGCTGAGTGCTACAGGATCAGTTTCTGTCTGTGGAACTGCAGGCAAACTAAGAGATGCAGCTGGCAAACAGCAGCTACATTTTCCTTTTTTGGGAGGTTGTTTTGTTTTGTTTGGGTTTTTTTGTTGTTGTTCTTTCCCCTAACATAGATAAAATTAATTCCTGCTCACATCAGAAGGATGCTAGAAATGGCTATGTCAGTTTCAAATTATATATTTCCTTATTTTTCTTAATCTGGTCTTCAAGAAGGCAAATGCTTTTAAAGCTAGAGATCTGCTGAGGCTCTGTTTCTGATGTGGGCAGTTGTGCTCTTAAACCCCAACTGCTGTTACCAGGTCCCACCTGTAGAATCAGCAGCTAAAGCATTCCCCAAAAGTGTTTCAGGGAAGGCCTTCTATCAAGTAAGAGTTTGATAAACACATTCAGTCTGGCATTTGCACATCTTGAGATACTATTGAAATTAAGTTAGATTTTGAAGAAGTACCTCCTCCAAGTCTGGGAGCCAACTGCAGGGGCTGTGGTGAGCTGAGACTGGGAACACTTGAGCTTACTGGGTTTATTTCTGTATTGCATCTTTTAATCAAATAGAAGAACATTGCATGCTATGCTCCTCTGAATTTAGACTCAGAGAAATCCTGTGGCTGTTTTTTCCCATCGTGCATGGCCACAAGCTGTCTTCACAAAATACTGAGCACATGCTTTGGTATCTAACTCCTATCTTTATGCAGTTCTGAAGGAGGCAGCACAGATGCAACTACACTTCTTAGCCACAAGAGGGGTCACTAGCTCAGTTATTCAGCATTAAAGGTTTTGAAAGATAAATGGTTGGAAGCTGTTTGTGTAACACTCTTCCTATTTTCGTGCCACCAGGGAGCCCTGGTCAGTGATCTCCACTACCCCAGTGATAGTGCTGCCATTGTGCCATGTGCTTTTTCAGAACTCCAGATGCCTCTTCCTGCACCACTGCCCATCTCTCTCCTCCCATATGACCGCGACCTGTTGTATGTGTTGTAGGTGATCTGTATAACCTTGGAAATGTCTTCTGCATGGCCAAATAGGCTGAGGAGGTTAGTCCCGAGAAGTTGTTTAAATGTACTCCTGGAAAATAAAGATCACAAACTAGTTGTTCTTACTTTGTCTTAAATGAGATAGTAGGTCTTTTTTATTGCATTTCCTACAGAGACCTGTAGCATGTAAAATGGTGCCTGCCTCTGCCTCCCCCATCTCAGGTGCAGAGGGGATGTCTTGGGCTGCCCTAATTTTCCTTCACTTGTAATCGCTGCTTCTCTAGGTTGATCCATACCTAAGCAAAAAAAAAAATCTTCCTTGCCCAGTAACTTTCCCCCAGATCCCCAGTGCCCACCCTGCTGTTCTCCATCCCTTGGCACTGCACCTCTGAGCTTCTGAGCTCATCCAGCAAAAGGAGAGAGCTGATGAGAAATTAGACCAATCCTAACAACACAGATATCTCAAATAACTGGACCTGTAATTAATAAATTTACTGTCCTGTTGTAGAGACTGAGGTTTGAGCACCTGTGGAAGGAGGTTAGAGAAAAGAGGAGAGCTCCCTAGCACAAGGGCATGAGGTGGCTGGAGAGCCCAGGAACTCTGATGGGGCTTTCCTTTATCACAGGCTTCATCCCATGTTAGTCTCCCTTCATCAGACTCCCCTCATCAGCAGCTCCAAGGGGTTGTCAGGTTACCTAAGGGGGGAAACCTGGAATTCATACCAGTGGGCAGAACAGTCTAATGGGTTTCTGTTGGCTCCTTCCACTTAATGCAAAATTTTCCTTTTTTTTTTTTTTTTACACCACACCCATAGACTAAAAAATAATAATGAAAAACCATAACAACTATATACATATACATGACAATCTAGATACAGAATAATAGTGCTCTGTGTGTGTTTGGGCAATGGTTAGGTTTCCCTGAGGCACACATTGTGTTTTCCCATCTTTTTGCATTATCCACCATGTACAGCCAGGCCCTTGAGCAAAGACAATCCTATGAATGGGCTTCTCTTTGCTAGAGGCAGGATTGACCCAAACAGTTTTTTCTAACATACCCCTGAGGTGCACTGCTGGGACCCTATCACCATCTGTGGTGTGAAGGGCTTCTGATTGGGCAGGGCCAGCTCGGTTGACAGAACCTCTGATGTTGACAAGCCACTTGGCCTCGGCTAGGTACTGATCCCACTTCCTGAATGTCCCTCCACCCAAAGCCTTTAAGGTGATCTTCAGCAGCCCATTACACCTCTCCACTTCTCCGGCAGCTGGTGCATGGTAGGGAATGTGAAACACCCATTTAATCCCATGCTCCCTGGCCCAGGTGGCAACTAGGTTGTTTCTGAAATGAATCCCATTGTCAGACTCAATCTGCTTGGGGGTACCATGTCACCACAGGATTTGTTTCTGAAGACCCAGGATGGTATTCCGTGCAGTGGCATGAGGCACAGGGTAGGTCTTCAGCCAGCCACTGGTTGCCTCCACCATGGTGAGCACATAGTGTTTACCCTGGCAGGTCCGTGGGAGAGCAATATAGTCAATCTGCCAGGCCTCTCCATACCGGTATTTAGTCCACCTCCCACCATACCACAGGGGCTTCACTTTCTTGGCCTGCTTAATTGCAGCACACGTCTCACATTCATGGATTACTTGGGAAATAACGTTCATAACTAGGTCCACCCCTCAATCTCTTGCCCATTTATAGGTAGTGCCTCTACCTTGGTTACCTGAAGCATCATGGGCCCATCAGGCTAAATACAACTCTCCCTTGTGCTGCCAGTCCAAATCCACCTGTGACACTTGTACCTGGGCAGCCCAGTCTGCCTGGGCGTTGTTAAGGTTTCCTTCATTGGCCTGGCACACAAGCATCCACATGTCAGACTCTGACAATTAGCTTTCCTATCCTGACAGCGATGTCTTGCCAGACTTCAGCAGCCCAGATGGGTCTCCCTCTACGTTGCCACTTAGCCTTTTTCCATCGGTCTAGCCACCCCCACAGTGCATTGGCCACCATCCACGAATCAGTGTATAGATAAAGTTTCGGCCACTTCTCTCTCTCAGCAATGTCAAGAGCCAGCTGCACATCACTGAGTTCGGCAAACTGACTTGACTCACCTTGGCCATTGGTGGCTTCTGTGACTTGCCACGTTGGACTCCATATGGCTGCTTTCCACTTCCGAGTCATTCCCATGAGATGGCAGGAGCCATCAGTGAAGAGAGTGTAGCGCTTTTCATCATCTGGCAGCTGGTTATACGGTGAGGCTTCTTCTGTACATGTCACCTTTTCTTCCTTGTCTTCCTTTGTCAGATCAAAGCTCTCACCTTCAGGCCAATTACTGATAATTTCCAGGATTCCAGGGTGGTTAGGGCTACTAATGCGGGCGTGCTGTGTAATCAGGGCAATCCACTTGCTCCAGGTGGCATCAGTGGCATGATGTGTAGAGAGGGGTCTTTCCATTGAACATCCAGCCCAAAACTGGTAGTCGGGGTGCCAGGAGAAGCTGTGCCTCTGTGCAAATAACTTCTGATGCAGCTTGAATTCCCTCATAGGCTGCTAAGATTTCCTTTTCTGTTGGTGTGTGGTTTGCCTCAGAGCCCCTGAGCTTCGACTCCATAATCCAAGGGGTTGGCCTCGAGTCTCACCCAATGCTCTCTGTCAGAGACTCCAGGAAGGACCTCTGTCCCCAGCTGCAAAATATAGGATGTTCTTTACATCTGGCTCTGTCCTGACTGGTCCAAGGGCTACTGCATGAGAAATTTCCCGTTTGATTTGCTCAAAAGCCTGTTGCTGTTCAGGGCCCCGGTGGAAGTGATTCTTTCTTGTTATTAGGTAGAGAGAGCTCACAATCTGGCTATATTCTGGAATGTACATCTTCCAAAAACCTATGGCACCTAGGAACGATTGGGTCTCTTTCTTGCTGGTTGGTGGAGACATAGTTGTTAATTTGTTAATCACTTCTGTTGGGATTTGACAGAGTCCATCCTGCCACTTGACTCCCAGGAACTGGATCTCTTTGGCAAGACCTTTGACTTTACTCTGCTTGATGGCAAAACCAGCTTTCAGGAGAATCTGCACAATCTTCTCCCCCTTCTCAAAGACTTATTCTGCTGTGTTCCCCTATATGATGATGTCATCAATATACTGCAGGTGCTCGGGAGCCTCACTTCTCTCCAGCATGTCCTGGATTAGTCCATGGCAGATGGTGGGGCTGTGTTTCCACCCCTGCAGCAGATGATTCCAGGTGTACTGCACGCCTCTCCAGGTGAAGGCAAACTGCGGCCTGCATGGTGCTGCTAGGGGAATGGAAAAGAATGTGTTAGCAATGTCAATGGTGGCATACCATTTGGCTGCTTTGGACTCCAGCTCATACTGAAGCTCCACCATGTCGGGTACAGCAGCACTCAGCACTGGAGTCACTTCATTCAAGCCATGGTAGTCAACAGTCAGTCTCCATTCCCCGTCAGACTTACACACTGGCCAAATGGGGCTGTTGAAAAGTGAGTGGGTTTTGCTGATCACCCCTTGGCTCTCCAGCTCACGAATCATCTTATGGATGGGAATCACAGCATCTCTGTGCGATATCGTCGGCAGTGCACAGTTATTAGTGGCAATTGGCACCTGCTGTTCTTCAACTTACAACCGTCCCGCAACAGAGGGGTTTTCTGAGAGACCAGGCAATGCATTCAATAGTTTTAATCCATCTGTCTCCACTGCAGCTATTCCAAATGTCCTTTTTTGTCCTTTTGTGTCTTTGAAGTACCCACCTCTTAGATAGTCAGTGCCCAGAATACATGGGGCATCTGGCCCAGTTACAAGAGGATGTGTCTGCCACCCCCTCCCGGTCAAGCTCACTTCAGCCTCCACCACGGTCAACTCTTGGGAGCCTTCTGTCACTCCAGCAATAGAAATAACTTCAGAGCCTGTATATCCTGAGGGCATTAAGGTACTTTGGGCCCCAGTGTCAACTAAAGCCTTGTACTGTTGTGGTTCAGATGTGCCAGGCCACTGAATCCACACAGCCCAATATATTCGATTGTCCCTCTCCTCTGCCTGGCCACACAGGCCTGGGTAACTATCAAGGGAAAGACAGTGTTCTTTAGGTCCAACCTAAACCTCCCCTGGTGCAACTTGAGGC
>JANHGL010014543.1:0-10283 GCA_024611195.1 Ceyx melanurus | reverse complement strand
TCCAGCCCCTACCTCTGCACAGCGGTGGGGGGGGAGGCGGCTGGGACGGGCTCGCCATGCCGCACCACCAGGCCTGGGAGGAGTTCACCCGCGCCGCGGAGAAGCTTTACCTCGCCGACCCCATGAAGGTGGAAAGGGGATCGGGATGAGAAGCCTCGGGGGTGGGAGGGAGAGCGAGCGGAGGGGCCTCGCCCGCCCGCCCGCAGTAGGCCGGGGATGGAGAGGCTTTGCGGTGACGGGGCGGCTCCGATGCTCTCGCTGGGTGCCTTCGCTGGGTGCCCACGGGGGGTGGTTGTCCCTTGAGCCCCACCGGGCCGCCTTGGCCTGGCCGTGGATCCCCCCACGGAGCCCTCCCGGGCAAGTTGAGCGTCCCAGCCGGGCCTTGGAGCCCCCTGCGGCTTCTGGCAGGGATGTTGTGTCTATTTACAGTGTGTCTCTGGGTTTAGGAGCTCTGCTGAATGAAGAGCGTCTCGAGAATGGGTTTATTTTGTGTGGTTGCAACACTTCAGGCTGTATTGAAAAAACCCCTCCATTCATTATCTTAGCCCGCATTGTTGCCTGTAGTGTCATTTCAGACTGGAAGCTGCTTAAAAAGCCATTGTTCTAGGAATTAACTTCTTGGTATCTGACTGCTTTTTGTTTCTAGTAGCTTGTAACATTCGCACAAACTAAGCTCCCGAAAAAAAATGTTACTTCAGCCTTCAGAAAAAGAGCTGTAATTCGGGCAAAAAGGAGCACAAAAGGTAACGTGGAACTTGTGTGCCTGAGAAAAATCAGTTTAGAAAGGCCTAGTTCTCGCCAGAAAGAGAGCAGAGAGGAACCTTCAGAAGTACTTAATATCTGCCTTAAATTAGCATTGGTGATTACTTCATATTCTAATCTACTGCTGAATAAACTGCCCTGTTTTGCAATAAACTTGTCTGTTGACAGAGGAGTTTAATGGGCCTCAAAGTCCCAATCCAAGTACCCTTTTTATCCAGAGAATTAGATGTTTTTGTGTGTGGCTGGGAAACTGAAAGAACAACAACCACGGGAGATGGGTGCACGTTCCTGGGGTGATGAGTGAGTGGTTTTGCCTTTTGTGGGAGCAGTTAATCTGCCAGGTTCACTCTGTGCCCTGGTACACAGTGGTCAGGTGATGGCAGCTTGTTAAACAAGGATAAATCTGTGATGAGATCAATCTTGGAGCAAGAACTTCCAAAACATCTTGTAGTCAGGGAGGTTGTTGCCCATTAACTGTGCAACTGAGTTCAGAACGTTCTGGAAAGGACACCTTGCTTTGTTTCTAGTTACTGATGCTAGCAACAATAGATCCAGCTCTGGCCAACTCTGCACTTAATGCTCAGTTGCTGAGGATGTTGATTTTTTTTTATCACAGTGGCTTTGAGAACTTTGGTGATTGGAGAGGCCAAGTTAAAACTCAGGGTAGGTGATTACAGGAGTAACTTAGTTGCTTTAAGACATTGAATTTAGCCTTAGAAGGTCTTGACAGCAATTTGATTTCTGATTTTAATGACTCTAAAATTACTCTAGGTTTTTAATTAATCTTAGGTTTTGTTTTGTTTTTATATCTCCCCTTTCCAGTTGCAAAACCATCAGAACACTTTAGTGCAGTTGAAACACCTGTAGTGACTGAAAAGAGTTGGTTTTTTTTAACATAATAGTTTAGAAGAAAAAGTAGGAATGTTGATTTTACTTCCATCAGTTAATCCCTTGAAAGTCTTGGTGTAGAACTCTTGGCTTGGGTGTTTTAAGGGTATAAAGCCAAGCTTTTCTGAAATGTGGCATATGGTAAAGGGGTGTTTTGTGTTGACATGACTCTTATCTTGCCTGTCCTTGAGGTCTCTGCCAGCTGCCATGCAGCAGCTGGAGTGGTTTTGAACCTCCTCAGTGTTCCTGATACTGCTATAATACCAGTTTAACCAGTTAGGCAGGAAAACTGGTGGTTCCACACCATCCTGGCTGTGGGATTGGTGGCCACCAGAGCTGAGGACCACCACAGAAGCAAAATTAGTCTGAAATAGGGCAGCTTTCCTTCGGATACCTTGGAAGAATTGTTAGTCAGAGCTGTTAACCCCTTGATGGTTTTCCTTTCAGGTGCGAGTTGTCCTCAAATACCGACATTGTGATGGGAACCTCTGCATCAAAGTCACAGATGATGTAGCTGTAAGTACAGGATTCATTCCCCTTGGAGGGCTTACTGTGCATCCCCGGGATTGGAATGTGGCTGGCATACTGAGTGCCAGCTCTTAGCCTTTGGAAAACCCCTCCAGGGGGTTCAGCCTTCCCTGGTGGTGTGTCTGTGACTGACACACTGACCTGAGTCCAACTCTGCACGGGCCAGGGGAGTTCCTAGTGCTTCAGGGGTGTCAGTGGAACTATGGGAGGATTCTCTTAAACCAAGAGGAACAAGCACTGCAGAAATCTTGGACTCTAGCTGGAATTCTTCATGGAAAGACATAGATACCTTCTGCTGAAGCATCTCAGGAACATCAGATGATGTGTTTGCTGCTATGAGCATGATCCTTGTCATCAGCTCAGGGTAGTGCCAGCTTCCAGTTGTAGTTAAGTTCCTTCTTTATGATGATGAGGCTGAAGAAGATTCATTTGCAGTTGAGAGAAACCACTCCAAACCTTCCACAGGGCAAGTTGGGGTGATTCCTGAGTGTGGACTGCTTTGCTATAGGCCTTCTTACCTGTTTCCACTCATGGAAAGTTTAGTTTTGTGTTGGTGTTTTGTTTTGGGTTTTTTTGTGGTGTTTGTTGTGGTTGGGTTTTGTCTGTTTATGTGTTTGGGTTTTTTTGGTTTGTGTTTTTGGTCTGTGGAGTTTATTTTGGCTTTGTTTGTAAGGGGGGAAAGTTTTCCTTGATCTGTAGCACTGATACAGCTGAAAGAAAAAATAAACTCACTTTCTATTCTTTGTCTCTGAATTAAAATAAGAATTCAATGCTGGCAAATGTTGCTCTGTTGGCAGCACTGAAGAGTGGAGCATTCTGCTGGGTTTTGTACTGTTAAATCAGCCAGGGCAGTTGCTCTACAGGTGTTTATTGCTTAGCCTGCAATAAACCCAAACTTAAACAGCCTCCCTGTGAAGTCACTGGCTTATCAATCTGGTGCCCTTGTTAGATGAAGGAGTTTCTTTTTATCTCCATCAAATGCTTTGTCCTGTATTTCTGACAGGTTTTGGTTGGAGGAAGGGATTCCCTCCAGTGGGAAATACTGATTTGATCTCACTGGCAGTATAATATTAAGGACACTTAAGGGCAAAATAAACTTACTTTCAGAATATAGGGAAGTTAATTTGAGAAGCATGCTATTTTTAGACAACACAACCATCAGTGTCTTTAAGGACAGCTTGAAACCTTCAGTTTTAGCACCTATTTGAGAGAAGAAATGAGGGAAGGCTGAGTAACTTACCCCGTGCATTTCAAATCAGGGTAGATGGGTGTTCTGTGCTACAAAGGAGCAGTTAAGTAGCCTTTTTTGTGTTCCAAATTCCAGGATAAAGCCGATTCCAGTGTCTGCTACTTTCTGTTACAGTGTTTGCTGTACCGAACGGACCAGGCACAAGACGTCAAGAAGATCGAGAAATTCCACAGCCAGCTGATGCGACTGATGGTGTCAAAGGAATCCCGCAGCGCTGCCATGGAAACAGACTGACTGCTGCAAACCACACCAGTGCTCCGGGCCTCCTGCCCTGCAAGAAAACACCTCGGATTGGAACCAATACTGGGATGGGAGATGCCTCTATGTGCTGAAGAGGACTGAAGAGAAATCTGAAGCATTCCCCTCCCCAGACTCTGGAAAACTAGGAAAAGAAGTGCTTTCAGTTGAAAGCTGATATTTATTTTTTGGGAATTGAATGAGAAACTATTCTTCTGTATTAGCTGTACTAAGATGGCAAGTAAATATTGGGAAATCTACAGTACTTGAGTCTGAATTTGATGGGCCACAAACATACTGTAAATGCCAGTGTAGATTTCATTGTGCTCATTCCTTATGCTGATGTATTCTCACAGTGAGAAGGTTTCTTCATCCCACTAATACTGTAGCATGATGACTGGACCTAAGAAATATTTACAGAAGGGGTAGATACATAAGTGGGGTTTAGAAGAATGGATGTTTTCTAAACCAAACTGGTAAAAATTGCCAAGCTGCATTAGCACTGTCACTAGCAAGGATTTAGCTTTTTAGTACTGGCCTTGGTTTTAAGCTGTGCAAGACCCTGGTGCAGTCTGTGGAATTGTTTTATTGGCCAAATAAGGTAACTAATGGATTTTAAGCATGAAAACCTTGCTTGAGTATTGCTAGAGGTCAGGGAGAAACTGGGAGTTTCTTTTCTGCTTCTATTAAATATTGTTAATAAAAAGGCAGTGGCTTTTTTTTCCTTACTTGAACTATTTATATTAGCAGGGGGACCTTTTCCCATCCTTCCTTCAGGCAGAATTGAATTCTATCAGCAAGCCAAATTCTAGAAACTCTTGCCTGTTAATAGCAAAAAAAAAAAAGCAGCCAAACACTACCCAGGTTCCTTATTTTAGCAGCTTGCTGAGTGTGTTTTCAACTGTTGTGTGTCGGATGTCAGCCAACTGAATAAATGGATGCAAACCAGCTTAATAAATACTTAAATACCACCATCAAAAATAGACCAGTGCTCCTGTGGCTTAGACTTGTTTCTCTTTGTTACCTTTGGTGGGGTGATGGAAGCTGTAACTGTCTTTTGTAAAGGCTTTCTGCTTCAAAACCCAGCAGCTGAAATGAGATAGTTGCTGTGACTTGATCTTGCCTAGTTCAAACCAGATGAATATTTTAATGTAGCTATGCTGTTTGTATAACTAGGCTTTTCCCTTTTCCACTACTGATGTTTTGGGTTAAAGCAAGCCAAGAAACTAAAGCAGAGCTGTACAGAGACTTGTCTGTAGTGGCATTTCTCTATAACAAAATAATCTACTTAAATAGCTCTCTGCTGTCAGTTGCATAAAATAATGGAGCTACTGGGAAGCAAGGGGAGTTCACACGTTTGCCAAGGGCTGGGAAAAATCCCCAGGCATGAATATTGCATTAGAGAACCCTTTCAGCTGAACAGATCAGTGTTGGAAAATAACCATAGTGCTGATTTTTTTTTTTCCTTGATGCTCCAACTTCATATTTTCAATATACTGTATTAAATGCACTAAATAATTTTTGATGATCATAAATAATTCTTGACTAAAGCAATCTGGTCACTACAGAGTCACACCAGTGAAGATTGAAACTGGGATGTGGCTGTAGCTATTTCAGTGTCATTTTTGGACACTAAAGTTGGATTGGCATGTAGGTGTCTTCAGTGTTTTGATTTCAGCTCTATCTTTGTGCCCAGCCAAAGCCAACTTTGTGTCTGAGTCCTCTCTCCTGTGCAGCTACATCTATTTTCCTTCAGGGGTTTCAATCCTAAGCTTCTCTGTACTTACTACCTCCTGTAAATGTGTTCTGGATTGCAGGAAGATCCTTCAATTATCTGTAGAAGTCAGAAATTTTGGTTACATGTCATCCTCATGAAAGAGGCCTTTGTTTCCAGTAAAGTCCTGACCCAACACTTTTTAAGAGCTTTATTCTGGAAAATTGGATGCTTTGGTGCCTGTCAAAATGGGAACTGGAAGTGAAGCCAGGCAGGTGCTTTTAAAAATGTTGTAACTTGTCAAAATAATTACACTTAATCTCAGTGAGTTCCTTCCTGCAGTATAGAAGTGGGTAAATACTCAACATTTTGCTCTAATAAATGTGAAGAAACCCTGGTTTCTGCCAGAGGCAGCCAGTAAGACTTTGAGATGATTGCTTATTGCCATAAAGGATGATATCACCTAGAAGGTGCATTAGTCCTGCTGCTGTTGGCAGAACAAACCCCCTCACCTCCTTCAGCTGCAGTTGTAAGGATGGTAACACACTGTTGTCCCCTAAAGTGGAAAAAAATAGAGGGCAAATAGGTGTTTTTTGCTTTTCCCTGTATAATCTCCCTAGACTACAGGTTCTGTGCAAATCCCATCTCCTTGAAGAAGCTGTGAGCATTAGAGGGTGACCTTAGGGAGTAGGAGCTTAGCTGGAAACATTTATTCTTTGTACAATGCCCTGTGCTAACTTCAATAGACTGAAATAAAGCTGTTTTGGGCAAGCATATCGAAGGAGTCTTCTGGTTAGATTGATTTATTAAGGGATTTTTAATTAGTTTTTAAGGTAACTAGGCTATGAAGAACTATATCTAGTTTTTTGCTTAACAGTGGTTTGCTTTTCAAGACAGATGTGGGCTTTTTACTGTAGAAATGTGATTTATTTTGAGTTGAGCAGGATGCCACAGAGATACTTACTCAGCAGAATACAAAGCAGGGTTAGTTTGCTCACCCCTGCTTATTATACAAGCTTGTATAGATCCTGTAACTGTTCTAATGCTCTCAGGAGAACTTGGGCTTAAACTGGACCATGTAAAAACTGTAAGGGTGTGGGAAATGGGCCAATAAAAACATGGTCATGGTGTGAACACAGAGCTAAGTGCCTTCATGCAAGTCCAGGCCCAATTGTTGAACACACTCTTTGTTTCTGGTGAAGGTAGGTGCTCATTTTCCTCACACTGTGCCAGAATTATTAGTTATAGGTGTGTGTTCTCAGACTGCTGTGATGGGAGAGCAATGAAATTCTGCTCTATGCCACCTCTGAGTGCTCTGGTGTGGAAAACCCCAGCCTCTGAGCAAGAACTGGGGTGCTCAGCCCATTAGTACTCCCCTTCCAGACAGTTCCTAGGTGTCCTTAAACTGTCACGTTGCCATTGAGGGATTTATTCCTTGAAATCAAGGCCAGCTCTGGAGGATATTTTGCTCTGGAGGTCTGGGAGAGATTGGATTTTTTTCTTTCCTTTCAAATTGTGTTGGCATGTTGGGTCATTTAATTTTGGTCCAGGAGTCCTGCTCATAAAAGGACTCATTAGCATTGTCCTGCTCCTGCTGAGCAGAATCTTCCTGAGTATTGCCTTTGGAGCAAGATTTCAAGGCTGGGTTTGTCAGAGCTGAGCTTTCTGGGCAGCTTCTGAATGGCTTTTCTGGCTGGTAATGAGCAAAGAAGAATTTGCTGCTCGCACCGGGTAGCAAAAATATATACATTTTAACTGGGTTACTCATGCATGTAAATACAGCCATCCAGAACACTATCATTATGGGGCTAAAAGATGAAAGGCTTGCCTCGGGGCGCTGACAAATGAGCTTTGGCAAACCGTGTGTGTGGCTTAAAGACGTTTCTTCCCCGGGGCATCTGCTCCTGGAGGCAGGAGGAGGAGCTAAAGCCTCAGCACAGCCGTCTGGAAGGCAGAGTCTTACTTCCAGCTGCCATAAGAAAGATACCTTTTAAACTTGAGGCCAGGAGGGAAACTGACCTTTCCAGTGAGTGATGGATGGGCTGAGGGAATGTTATTTAATTTTTTTAAAAGCACTTTTGCTGAGGGCAGTCACCAAAGAAAGGAAGATTCACAGGGGACTGTTTGTACCCAGAGGTACCTGCCTGCATTCAAACGTGCAAATAACAAATCTATGTTTTTAACAGACCAAACAGCTGCTTTGCAAATAGTTTTCCTAGGCACTGCAGCAATTTTCCCTGTGGTCACCTCATCAATAGGCTAAGACTGAGATTTCATTCCGGCCCCATCAACATAACAGCTGGCTGATGATCTCTGCTGCAGGGATTCTAGTGTCCCTCAGCTGAATCATTTCCATTTACCAGAGCATCAGAAAATATTCTGGAGAGCTGCTGGTTTGGTATTCTGCCTGGTTAGTGGGCTGAGAGGACTGACAAAAGGTCATATGAGTGCTACAGGAGACAAAAGGAAAGGGCTGAGAGCACCCAACAAGGGTGAGGAGAAGGATGAGGGTGTAAGAGGCTCCAGGAACCACAGCCTAAGTAACTTGCACCTTGTGATTTCCCTGATTTGCTTGTAACAACCTCCTGCCTGTCCCATTAAATGCTCTGTAATGTGCATGTCATGCAAGATTTACCTCAAAACCAGCTGTGTCTGATTTTGTTTCTAGCTCACATGTATGGTACAGAAGGCATGGAAGCAAAGAGAAGAGATTATTTTCTCTCTTAAGGTCTGTACCACTCTGGTAGCCTCTCAACTGGAGTAACCAGAGCTCCAAACCAACACATTCCTAAGGTGCCTCCACAATGGAGACATCCAGGTGGCCAACCCTTGAAACACAAATAACTGCAACACCTACTGGGTATGATTTCACTGGTGGTGAGAATGGCCTGCTTAGGTTTTGCAATCAGAAAAGAGTGTTCAGCTTCCTCATTCTTTTGACTTGTGTGTTGAGCTTCTTTGTTTTCTGACTTCCCAGTGAACACTTACCTGGTGTTCAGCCCAAATTTCCACTGATGCAGCTTCATTTCATTCCTTGTGTCCTATCTCTGGTCACCAGAGATCAGCACCTCTGCTTCTCCTCACTTCTCCTGTATGAAAGATGTCAATGAGTTGTTAGTTGTGATAACAAGTTTGTTAAGACTTCAACAATCCAAACAAGATAATTGAGATGGTGTGGAGGTGACAAAAAAAAAAATCATATTGGAACCTGGAAGTGGAAAGAGGTGAAAACTGAGATTGGATGGAAAAATCTGGAAGAGCTAATAAATTAAGTTTCTTGTTCCATTCTTACCGATGGGATTAGCTGTTACATCTTGACCTTCTGAGGCTTGCTGTGATCTCTCTGACCCAGGCTTGGAGACAGGCCCTGGAGAGGGAAAAACAAGGGAAAAACACGTGTTACACGGATCCATTCTGTCTGTTCCCTCTGTTAGCCACACAGGGGAGGTGGAGCCGCCTGAATGGCTCAGCTGAGAGTGGCCAAGTAGCCATTTAAGACCCTCACACACGGTAGTTCGTTGCTACCTAGCACTGTCGTACTTCTGGCTCAGTTACAACAGCGAATTAGTTCATCAGAGCCCGGGTGAGCCCTGTCTCTCCCTCATCCCCGCTTTGCGGTGGGTACCAGAGCGCTGAGGGCACCGGGTGCCGCCGCCCCTGCTGTGGGGCCGAGGGCGGGAACCGCCTCAGCCGCCGCCCGCCCCCGCGGTACGAACTACATCTCCCAGCGGGCTGCAGAAGGAGATCCCCGGCCAGCCCCGAGCCCTAGCCCCGGCGGTGGGCGGCCCCGAAGCCGAGGTGTAGGCGGTGGCGGTGCCCGCGCTGTCCGCGGCAGGTAACCGCGCTGGGCGGGCGCTTGCGGGGTGTGAGGGGCTGTTCGCGCGCTCGTTGCTTCCCCTCAGGGGAGAGGCGCGAACTCTCCCCGCGTCAGGTTTGTGCCTTACCAGAGTGGGTGGCCTCCCGGAGAGGCAACCGCGGGGGTGAATGCGCTTTTCGGCTTCTGTTAGCAGCGGCCGGGAGGGGAGGGCAGCCCCTCGGCGGGAGAAGTGCCGCTCTCCTGAGGGACAGTCCCACCGTGCGGGCGGGAACCGAGGAATGTCCGAGTTCCCTGACTTCGGGGTGGGGGAGACGGCTGCTCTGCCCTCGTAGCCGCGGGGTGAAGCAGCGAAGGGGCTGAGCTGCTCGTCCTGGGCATGAAATGGCTTCTACAGGTGGTTGCTGCTCGGCGTCTCTCCCCGAAGGCGGGAACGGCGAGAGGGCGGGAACGGGGACCCTGGGTCTGCAGCGCCTGCCCCGCTGCCTGCATCAAAACTTACCAACAAGGGGTGTTCTTGAAGCCTAAACAGCATCAGCAGGGGATTTTCGGGTTGATTTTGGGAAGAGGAAAGCCCTAACCAGCTTGTTTTTCGAGGTGTAGGGGGAATAGATGTGATTTCCCAACAGCCTGCTGGAGCTGAGAGTTGTTTGTCCAGTTGAAGTCCCTGATAAGCTGGTTGGCTGCTGACAACACAGGGAAGCAGCAGTTTGCTCAGCGTTTCGCTGGGAATTTGGCCAGGTTTCCTAGTTTAAAGTGGATTTCACTATTGGCATATGAGTGGTTTAGTCTGGGTTTTTTGTGTGTGTGTTTTGGTTTTTTTTTTCCCTCACTCATCTCTAAATGGGGATATTAAACTGATTTTTTTTTCTTTTCGTGGGGCATTTCCCAAACCTGGGAATTGTTGGAGTCCCACATCCATAGTTCCATTTGCCAAACAATGGGCAGTTTAGGGATGAGAAGAAAATATTTTCAATGTAATGACTCTATTTTGTGTCATAGCTGAGCAATCTGCCACCCCACGATTCTATTGCAAGCAACTGAGGAGAACCATTGAAGGAAAGTAACACACAAATTAACATTACAAACAA
>JANHGL010014541.1:0-29308 GCA_024611195.1 Ceyx melanurus | reverse complement strand
AAGTGGAGGCGGGCGACACCCGGAGGACGGCCGGGACCAAGATGGAAGCGGCCGCCGCCAGCCCCGTGCGCTTCAAGAGCAAGTGAGTGACGGTCGGGGGGCAGCCGGGGAGCCGAGGCCGGCGGGAGTGGGTGAACAGGCCGCGGCCGCGTTGGGTTAACTGCTGCTCAGCGCGTGTCTTTGTCTTTTTTTCTAGCTATGCGGTGTCGAGGAGAATCGAGCCCTTCTACAAGGGGGGGCGAGTCCAGGTAACGCCCGATCGGAGGGCGGCGAGGGGCGGGCTCGGGAATATCCCATCACTGTTCCATAACGCTTCTGGTTTTTATTCCCTTTCCTTCTCTAGCTAAATCGAGATGGGAAGTTCATGTTCTGCCCCTGTGGGACCAGGCTCAACGTCATCGATGTAGAAACAGGAACCCTGCACAGCCTGCAGCAGGTAAGGAGAGCCGGCTTCAGAGGGTTTTCCGGGTTCCTGGGGACACTTTACAGCTACCGTCGGCTGTTCTGAATCTTCCAAGCATGAGACATGGAGGGGCGGTGAGAGGGGTTCTGAACACAAGCTTTGTGTTGTCCCTAAGCACAGCTGGGAGCCACTGGCTGTGCTCAGTGTCAGCAGAAACATGTAGAGAATCATTGGCTGGTTTGGGTAGAAAAGGATTTTAATGCTCATCTGGTCCAACCTCCCTGCAGGGATATCTGCACCTAGAGCAGGTTGTTCAGAGCCCTGGCCAACCTCATCTGCATTGGTTCTAGGGATGGGGCACTGACCACCTCTCGGGGCAACCTGGGCCAGGGTCTCACCACCCTCCCAGTGAAGAATTTCTTCCTAATATCAAAATATACTCTTTTAAGAGTTTGAAGCTATTGTCTCTTGTTCTTTTATTACTATTCTTGATCAAGCGCTCTCTCTGACATCTTCACCTCTCTCTCCATCTTTCTGATAAGCCTTTTGAAACCCTGAAAGGCCACCAGAAGGTCTCCCCAGACCTTTCTCTTCTCCAGGCTGAACACCTCTAATTCTCCTAGACTGGCCACCCAGCAGAGGGGTTCCAGCCCTCCCAGCACTTCTGGGTTTCCTCTGGCCCTGCTCCAACCGGTCTCTGTCTCTCCTGTGCTGAATACTCCAGAGCTGGACCCAGCACTGCAGGGGGGTCTTCTCAGAGCACTGGGAGCAGAGGGGGAATAATCCCCCCCTTGCCCTGCTGCCCAGGCTACTGGGGGTGCAGCCAAGGTTGCCACTGGCTGCTGGGCTGTGAGCACATGGGGCCAAGTCAGTTCCAGCTTCTCACCTCCAGCAACCCCGAGTCCTTCTCCACAGGGCTATTTTCTATCCCTTCACCCCCAGCCTGGGCTGACACCATGAGTTGCCCTGACCCAGGGGAAGGACCTTGCAGTGGCCTCACCAGAGAGAGGATCTCTGAGAGCACTCTATGGGTGGCTTAACAATGGGAATTTTTCTTCATTTTGATAGGATGAACAGGAGGACATCACTTCATTTGTTCTTAGTCCCGATGATGAGGTATGTGCTTGCTTTGTGGTTTTCTGTGCTGCTCCATCAGGCCTCCTGATGAAGCCAGTGAGCACTGCAGGCAGCTCTGCCTGGAATCACCCCATGTTTCCTCTGTGGGTTTTTTTCAGGCATTTCCATCTCTCTCCCCTTCTGGGCTAGAGTCAGACAAATGCTGACAGTTGAGCTTCAAGCTTGTCATGGCCACTGGCGTTCCTGTGCTTTGCTTGTGGGCACTGACTGAAATCCAATTAGTAGCTAGTCATGTTTTCCTCCTCTTTGCTCTTGTGTAGATCCTCGTGACCGGGAGCCGAGCCCTGCTGCTGAAGCAGTGGAGGTGGCGTGAGAACCAGTGTGTTCGGACCTGGAAAGCCGTCCACGTGGCACCAGTCGCCAGCATGGCCTTTGACACTACCTCAACATTGCTGGCCACAGGTACACGGTCCTATTCTGCTGTCACAAAGGGGTTGATACAGAGTGGTGCTTTGCTTTTGGATAATTATGGGATAATCTCAAAGCAGAAGGTGTTCTGTGACCTTCTGAGGGTGGTGGGTATTTGGGTCATTTTCCTTTCTGCTGCCTTTGCGACCCATGTAAAATGGCTTGAATTGGAAGGGACCTTAAAAATCATCTCCTTCGAAACTCCCCTGCTATGGGCAGGAGCACCTCCTACTCTAGAGCAAGTTGCTCAGAGTCTTATCCAGCCTGGTCTTAAACACTTCCAGAGATGGAGCATCCACAGATTCTCTGGGCAACCCATTCCAATGTCTCACCAGAGTAAAGAGCTAGGAAATTTCATATTGGTTCATGCATTGTGCGTCCCGTGTCTCTTGCCTTCACCTTCCTTCCTTCCTTCCTTCCTTCCTTCCTTCCTTCCTTCCTTCCTTCCTTCCATCCATCCATCCATCCATCGTTCATTCTTCCCTCTTCCTAGGCAGCTGTGACAGCACCATTAAGATCTGGGATATGATCAAGCAGTACTGCACACACAACCTCAAAGGATCTTCTGGAGTTGTACAGTAAGGATGAATCATTTCTGTCAGTCACTGGTGTTAGTCTGGTGCTTGGACACCGGGCTTGATGTGCAATGTCTTGAGTTATTGGAATACAAAGATACAAAGACTCATTCTGAGAGGTCCTGGGCTTCTTGGTCTTCTAGGCATCTCATGAAGGAGCAGGGCTATGGCTGACTTTAGCCCACAGTGGAAACAGTTTGGTCAAGAAATTTGTTGGGATCTAAGTGGAATATCAGTGTTTGCCAACTGAGGCACTTCAAGAATGTGGAAGGGCCAGCAAAGATCAGTTGTATTTATTTTTTTTCTGGTAGGTGACAGAGGGATAAAGTCCCGCAAAGAGAGTCCTTCTATAAATTCATGTCAATTGATCCACAAAACTCTTTGTGTAGAACATGCATTTTATTTAAATGTTACCACTGTGCCAGATAGTTTCTTCCGGTCCCATTCAAGTGTGTTTCCTTCTGCCTAGCCTTGTTGAGTTCCACCCTGACACCTCCCGCCTGCAGCTCTTCTCCTCCTCCATCGACTACAAAATCCGCATCTGGGACCTGAATTCCAGCAAGTGTGTGGCTGCGCTGGACGGGCACTTCAGTGCTGTCACCTCGCTGGCATTTGCAGATGGAAACACTCTCATTAGGTAAAACCTCACAGAGGATTCACCTTCTTCTCCCCTTCTCCTGCCAAAGCCTGGGTGTGCCTGTAGTGTCTGGGAAGGCTCTTCTGGGAGGAAGAGGGTGGTTACAAGTGCTCAGTCTCTGCTCTCAGTCTCAGTCACTCTACAAGGGAGTAAGTGAGGGTGTTAGCACCTGTATTGCTGATGCTACATGAAAGGATGGTGCTTCATTCATGTGGACCCTTTCAGAGAGGTGTTAACTCTTGCAGTTCTGAATTTGCATTCAGACCTTGAGCCCTCAGAGCCCAAGTCAAATGGATTTAGCACTGAAACTGCTTCTTTAACTTACAGTTCTGGCCGTGATAAAATCTGCATGGTGTGGGACCTGAAAAGCAGAGAAAGTAAACGAACCGTCCCTGTCTATGAGGTGAAATTGCATTTTATTTATTCCTTAGAGATCCTCTATAGTTTCTAGGTTATGGTCCTACACTACACTACACCTCCTTCTTTAGGTCCATATATATTGTGAAATCAGGTTTCTGTCCTATCCAGAGGCCTTAAAACTCATATCTGAAGCGATTTTCTTTCACACCAGGCGAGGTGTGGTCACGTGTGGGCAGTTTGAGGAGCTAATGCCCCAACTGCTGTGCGCAGGAGGGAGGAAGGACAGTCACATAGAAACTTAGCTCTCCTGTTGTCCCCACGTGTCCTGAGCAGCTGTGCAATTGGTGGGGGGGGGCAGGGTGTATCTGTCAGACAGCTCTAGTCACTGAAATCAGACCATTGTGTCCTCATGCTCAGCTGGTGCCTGACCCACTCTCTTGCAGAGTGTGGAAGCCGTCATCTTGTTGCCTGCAAAGGGAGACTTCTCTCAGCTGGGTGTGAAGAAACAAGGACTGCACTTTGTCACTGCCGGCAGCAAAGGTGAGTGTCCCAGTGCCTCACTGGTGGGTCTGGAGGCTGAGGAAGGACCGTGTGTAGAGGATGCGCTGCCACTCTCCCTGAGATGTGTGTTCTTTGTGTGGCAGAAGCTTTGGGTTGAACTGAGGGTGGGAACACAGAGCCTCATCCTGTCCTTCCAACAGCAGTGGTCAGTCATGCTGCGGAGCTTTAAGTGCAAAAGTGTCTTCAAAATGCAAAAAAGGTTGATTTGGAATCAGGAAGAAAAACTGTGGCCGTTTGTGCCACTGTGATGAGGTGTCTTTGCAGTCCTGCCTTAAAGCTGTGTGGCTTTTTCCAGTAGGCAAGGCTAGGGTTTGGTTTATATTTTTTGGACAGTCCCTGTCTAAAGCAGTGTCTCTGACAAGTATTTATATAATCATTTTCTTAGGCATCCTGAAAGTTTGGGATGTGGCCACAGCCGCTTGTGTGTACAGCCAGCCTGTGCCCTTCGAGCTGAAGGAGGAGGCCAGTGAGCACAGCCTCACCCAGTGCATGCTTGTGTCCGAGAGGAAGGAGATTGTCACTGTGTCTGTGGAGCACAACATTGTTCTATATGATGCTCAAACTCTACAGCTCAAGAAGCAGGTAACAACACTCAGGCTCCTTTTTTTTTCCTTTATCCCCACTCAGGGATCTGTTCTGCTTCTGGAGGAAGCTCTGTCCAGGGGGAGCCTGCTCTCCTGGTGGGCTTGAGCTGCTCCTTGGTTACAAGCCAGAAAGTCCATTTCACTGGTAGGGTTGTTCAGAGGAATATTGCATAGAGATAAAGCAAAATGGGTCAGAAAGCCCTCCCATACTTCAGCTTATGTGTAAGAATGACTTTTAAGTGCAGTAATAAATGAAAGGTAACAGCAGTGTGGCCATGCTGAGCATGGTGTTATTTGGTCCTTCTCTAACCAGCTGCCTTTTCCCTGCTTCTGTTCTGCCATCCCCAGCTCGCAGGCTACAATGATGAGGTTCTGGATGTGAAGTTCCTCGGGGCTGGTGATTCTCACATTGTTGTGGCCACCAACAGCCCTCAGCTGAAAGTGTTTGAATTGGCAACATCACACTGTCAGATCCTCTATGGCCACACAGGTGGGTGGTTGGCTCCAGAGGTAGTTTTGTGGCTGCAGGTGACAGGCTCTCAGCAAGGCCACAAGCAGCCGGTCACTCAGCAGTAAGTGTGGTTGTGTTGTGTCCCAAACCTGTCCCCCAGTCAGTAAGTGGTGGACTCATTAATTCACACATTTCTGTTGTCCAATTTCAGTATTACTTCACATCCGCCTGTTTTTCCTTCTGTTTAGAAACCATTCTTGCTTTGGATGTCTTCAAAAAAGGCCTGATGTTCGTCAGCTGTGCTAAGGTGTGTTGGATTTTCTCCATTTAATGAGACTCTTCAGTTCTTTATGTGCAGAGTTGTTGCATTCCTCTTCTGCGATACAGAAAGGGCTTTTGTTCAGCAGGATTCCTGTCTGACACATTCCCCAAGTATATAACCCCGTTGTCCCTGGGGAAGTGTGATTGATTTGATTTTATTGCCCTGTAAGGTAATTCTCCGAGCATTTTGCTCTAGCATTCTGGTTCAGAGGTGTCATTAGTTGTGAGACTGGTGGGGAGCTGTGCCTAAAAACCATGCTGGAAACCAAGGTGCTCTTGATATGCCCTGACAAATTAGAGCTGATCATATGTAGCAGAAGCACAGAGGTTTCTGTCCTCTCCTGTTACAGGACAAAAGCCTCCGAGTCTGGCGGATGAACAGAGATGGGAGGGTGACCTGTGTTGCCCAAGGACTGGGCCATGCACATGGCGTAGGTGCTGTGTCTTGCTCAAGGTAAGGAAAATCAGACAAGGGTTTCCCTTTCATGTGTGAGTCACGATGTCTGATTCCTGGGGTGAATGTTTTGGTGGAGAGAAACACAGCATTGGTTTGGTTGGAGGAGACCTTTCAGATCATTGAATCCAACTGTTTCTCCAGCACTGCTAGGGCACCACTAACACATGCCCCTCAGCACCACATCTCTATGGCTTTGAAACCCCTCCAGGGATCATGGGGATGCCACCACTGCCCTGTGAAGTCTGGGACAGGCCTGGACAACCCTGGAGGGGAAGAAATTGTTCCTCAGCTCCAAACTAAACCTCCCCTGGGGAAATTTGAGGTTGGTTCCTCTTGATCTGTCACTTGTTTCTTGGGAGAAGAGCCTAACCCTACCTGGCTCCAACCTCCTATCAGGGAGCTGTTGAGAGCCAGGTCTCCTCTGAGCCTCCTTTTCTCCAGGCTAGACAAGCCTAGGCAGGCACTCCTTACCACGCTTGTGCTCTAGACCCTTCTTCAGCCCCATTGCCTTTCTCTGGCCACGCTTCAGCCCCTCAGTGTCCTTCTGGGAGTGAGGTCCCCAAAGCTGAACCCAGGATTTGAGATGCAGCCTCCCCAGTGCTGAGTACAGATCAGGGAAAGCCTGCCTCTGTGCTGTGCTCTTTCTCTCTCTTGGTCACAACTTGCCATGGTGCTCAGAGTTTGAATAAAGGATTAATTTTTTTTTTGTGGTTGGTGTTTTATTGTGTTTTTGTGTATGTGTGTGTGTGTGTGTGTGTGTGTTTTTTGGTGGTGTTTTTTTTTTCGTTTGAATGTAAGCTGTCTATCCATAAGTTATGAAGTTTGTGTTTCTTTGTCAATCTTGATCCCATTTGCCTTCAAGAGCAGCATCTGGATAAGCTGCCAGATAAAGTTTGAGTGATCTAGAGAGGAGGGCTGGGGAGTGAAGGGAGCGTGTCTGTGAGGGTGCTGATTGAACAGTGTGTCTGTTTACCAGCAGATTCCCTGTTGTCTAGCTGACTGACAGTTTGGAAGCTTGTTCTGGAGCTGCAGTGTAGCTTTGTCTGTAAATGAGAGCTGTCAGTGCTCTTGGCTGGTCTGAATTGCTGGAGGCTATCCCAGGGACCTAAGTAAAATGAGAGTTTGATAAGCCATTGAAGTGCTTTGTGCCACATCCCAACAGTGACCAACTGTATATAGATCTCAGGAGGGGAGGAGAAGGCCCTTTCTCTGTGCAGATGGAGCCCCTGTTTTATTTCCTTACCCTTGACATTTTTATTCTGTTCAGACTGAAAGAAAGCTTTATAGTAACCAGCAGCCAGGACTGTACAATCAAAATCTGGAACCTCCCAGAATCCCTCACTTCTAAAGCAAAAGCAGCTTTGATCTCCAGTCCAGAAACCCTTCATGCAAAAGTGACTGAGAGGGGTCATGACAAGGTAAAGCTCCATCTGACATCAGAAAATGCTTTTAGTACTTAGATCTTTCCCTTCTGTGTTGCACCTTAACCTTTGTTTCCTATCCAATAGCTCCATTGAAAGCTTAAACTGCTTTGTCTTTTCTGTCCTTGTGTGACTTGTGTAGGACGTCAACAGCGTGGCAGTTTCTCCCAATGACAAGCTGGTTGCCACGGGCTCGCAGGACCGGCTGGCCAAGCTGTGGTCCTCTTCTGATTGCTCTTTGCTGGGTGTCTTCACTGGCCATAAGCGTGGGATCTGGTGTGTGCAGTTCTCCCCAGTGGATCAGATCTTGGCCACCTCTTCAGCAGATGGAACCCTGAAGCTTTGGGGTCTTCGGGACTTCAGCTGTCTGAAGGTAATGAACTTAGAACACCACTTGCTCTGGGTAACCCTTGCATGTTCTGAGGATTGAGTAGGGCCGCTTTAGAAAAGTATGTGCTGGTTAGTGCAGCTGAAATACAACTCAAGGAGAAGCCATCCAGATCTAGCCTCGTTCTCCAGGATCTCAGGCTTGTGAGCTGCATGGAAAGCTCCAAAGCAAGAGCATCTGCTCAAGTGGTCTTTCTTTCCCAGCTAACCAGTGAGGAGCATGATTGGTCTCAAGGGAGAAGCATGGTGTTGGCTTTGCCTGATAGCTGTGGCCATGAAGGGAAACCACAGAAGTTTGCATTTCAGACTCATCATAGCAGAACTATCTGCCCAGTCCAGTAGCACCTCAATAAGACTGAACTCTGTGCCCTATTCTGCCTGTCAGTGTTACTTCAGTGATTGGGTGCTTCCTGCAGTGCAGGAGCTTTTGGGAAGACAGCCCGTGCAGGTGGCCCCACTGTCAGACCATTTGCAATATGACCTTGGCCAGCAAGTTTAAGTGAGCAGGTTGTCTGGAGCGATGGTGTGGAGACAGTAAAAGTCCCAAAGATATATGCTGGTTTTTGGAACTTAATTATTTGGGCTTTGGGATCTGTATTATTCCCTTGATAGGCCAGGCAACATTAACATTTTGAGCCTTCCTTGTTTTCCAGACCTTTGAAGGTCATGATGCCTCCGTACTGAAGATCATCTTTGTAAGCCGAGGAACACAACTGCTCAGCAGGTAAGTGCCTATACCAGGAGTTGAGAGGAGGATGACAAAACTGCTCAGCAGAGAAATCTCTTGGGTGATCATCAGCAGCAAGAGTGAAGAGTCTTGTCCAATGGGTTTAGTTTGGGAAAGGCTGATGAGAAGGTGCCACATTTATGCCCAGCTTTCTGCTGGGGTTGTTGTGTTTTCTCCAGTTGTGCTGTGGATTCCTGTGAGCTGCTGTGACGTTGCTGGGTTGGTGACATAAACTGTAGTTAAGGAGAGCCAAGGGTGCCTCTTGCCCTTGATTTTTTTTGGTTAATTCTGCTTCTGTTTGAAAGGTCTTTGAACAGGTTGAGCTTACCTGATATTTGAGGTAGGGCTGAGCAAGAATGGATATAGATTCTTTTTGTTGTGTTTCTTTTTCTTCCAAAAGTGGTTCTGATGGTCTCTTAAAACTATGGACAATTAAAACAAATGAGTGTGTGAAAACATTCGATGGTCATGAAGATAAAATCTGGGGTCTCCACTCGAACAAGCAAGATGACATGGTTGTGACAGCATCCAGTGACTCCTGCATCACACTGTGGAAGGTACAGAGTGGGGTCTTTCTGTGTCTCCTCTCCGGGTCAGTAATCAGCTCAGGATTCCAGTGGCTTGTTCCTCTCATTCCAGCATGATGCGTGTTCTTATTTTCCACACTCTGAAATTGAGTTAGTCAGGCAGATCTTGGTGTTTGGGTTGAGGTTTTTTTGGCCATATTGTGTTTCCTCAGTTGATGTTATAAGAGGACCAGATGGGCCCCAGAAAGCCTGCCCCGTGCTGGAGTTCTAAAGGCAGTTGGGAGGGAAGTTGTGAATTGCTGGATTTAGCACTTAAATTACTTGACCTAGAGATCTCGCTGCAGAAACTGGTCTCTTAATCACTTGATGGATTGATAAAAATTCATCTGTATTAAAGAAAGAGCTGACAACTTTCTATTTTATTTTTTTTTTTCAAATAGGATGTCACTGAAATTGAAGAGAAGGAAGCACAAGCTAAAGAGGAGGAGCAGATTATAAAGTAAGCTGACATTGTGCAATGATGAGCTGTGAAAGGCAAACTCTGTCCCAGTGAAGCTGTCCACACCTCGAGCCATTCAGCTCCATCTGATCCCAATATGCCATCTGGATTTAGTAATTTAGAGACACCGGAATCTCCTACACTGTAGTTTATCTGTAGTTCCTGCAAAGCCTTGGTCTGCTACCATCAGCATGACAACTGATTAGTTTGGTGTTTATGCACTGCTAAGACAAGCAGAGTCAACCCCCCAAAACCTATTTTTACTTTCTCCCACCTCAGCGAGCACTGAATAGTTCAGGGTGCCCCTGAGCATGCTAGGCAATTATCTGCACAAGAAGGGCACTGAGACGTTCCTTGGGAAGCAGCAGTAGCTTCTTGGCATTCAACCTCAGCACACACGTTACTGCCAAATCTGCTACCTGCTGTAGAATGTGGTTTTTTTACACCGCTCAAATATTTGTCTTGTTTTCTTGACCCTGATTTGTTTTCCAGAGAGCAAGAGCTTTCTAACCTGTTGCACGAGAAAAGATACCTCAAAGCATTAGGCTTGGCAATCTCTCTGGATCGTCCACACACAGTGTTGATGGTGGTCAAAGGTGAGTCTGTGTTGGGCTCTGAAGGCATTTTTCTGCCCTCTGCTTTCCAGAACATCTCTGCCAGGTAGGCTGAGGCAAAGTATAATTGCCTGAAAGCCTCACTTTTCTCTTTCTCTTATGAGTCTGTTTTCCTAAGTGAAACCACCCCAGATAATGAATGATCTCATGGGCTGGACTCCTTCATGTACTCTCCATTTCTCTTTCTTGCAGTCATCCTCAAGGAAAGTGATGGGAGAAAGCACTTGGAAGAGAACATTGTTCGGCTCCGGAAGGATCAGAAAGGTTCGTTGCAATGTGGTTTTAAGTGCTAAAACCTTTCAGGTTAGGGGCTTGTTTTCTCAACTTAAATTAAAAGGAAAATATCCTCCAGAATCCCAGCATGGTGTGAGTTGTAAAGACCCTGTGGAGATCATCTGGTCCATGTCCCCTATTCCAGCAGGGTCACCCAGAGCAGGGGGCCCAGAATTGCAGGGTCCAGGTGGGCTTGGAATCTCTCAAGAGAAGGAGACTCCACAACCTCTCTGGGCAGCCTGAGCCAGGCTCTGACACCCTTGCTGCAAAGAATTTTCTCCTGTTGTTCAGATAGAACCTCCTGGGTTCCACTTTGTGCCCTTTGCCTCGTATTCTGTCACTAGGTACCTCTTGGCAAGAGTCTGGCCCCATCTCTTTGACACTTACTGGATCTTGATCCTCTGTAGACTCAGTGTTGACCACTGAGCTCCCACCACCCTCCAGCAGGATGGCTGTCCAGAGCTGGCTGCTTTGTTACAGTGTTACAGGTGCCACCAACAGCTGCTCTGAGCTGGATGAGTGGCTTTGCCTGGCCTTGTCAACCCCTCTCTTAGGATGTCCCTGTGACAGCTTGAGAAGGAGCTCTGCACACAGTTGTTCTGCCCCTTAGGGCTGTCATGATGTGTAGGAGCCAAACCACTCTGTAGGACACAAGAGGTCTTTTCTATCTCGGTGTCTCCTGTGTGCCAGTGCCCGTGGCACGGGCAGCGTGTATTACTTGCCTTCCTCCCTAGAGGCGTTGTTGGCCTTCCTGGTGACCTGGAACACCAACTCTAGAAACTGCCACGAAGCCCAGGCCATCATTGAGACCCTGCTGAAGCACGAAGCGCCCAACAGCCTCCTGGAATACTCAGGCATTAAATCTGCTGTGGAGTCCCTACTGCCTTACACTGGTGAGTCACAGAACAGTGACCCAAGGGCTTATCTTGTATTGGGAACATCCCCTGTCTCTACAGAGAAGAGAGATTTTTTGCACCCTGTGGTGGTGAGCTCTTTGTGCTGTGAATCATCCAGAGGGAACTGGAGAGGTGGGCCTGTGTGAACCTCGTGAGGTTCAATAAGTCCAATGCAAGGTCCTGCTCCTGGGTCAGGGCAACCTCCTGTGTCAGCCCAGACTGGAGGTGAAGGGGTGGAAAGCAGCCCTGTGAAGAAGGATTTGGGGGTGTTGGGGATAAGAAGCTGGAGCTGAGATGACTCCATGTGCTCACAGCCCAGCAGCCAATGGCACCCTGGGCTGCATCCCAGCAGCAGGACAACGGGGGGATCCTGCCCCTCTGCTCCCAGTGCTCTGAGCAGACCCCCCCTGTAGTGCTGGGTCCAGCTCTGGGCAGTACTGGAGTACTCAGCACAGGAGAGACAGGGACCTGTTGAAGTGGGACCAGAGGAGCCTCAAGAATGCTGGAAGGGCTGGAATCCCTCTGCTGGGAGGCCAGGCTGGGAGAGTTAGGGGTGTTCAGCCTGAAGCAGAGAAGGCTTAGTGGAGACTTTCTGGCCTTCTCAAGAGGCCTGTCAGAAAGATGGGGATGGACTTTTCAGCAGGGCCTGTTGGGACAGAACAAGGTGGGTTTAAAGGTTTAAAGTAAAAGAGGGAGATTTAGATTGGAGAAAAGGAAAAAATTGTTGAGGGTGGTGACACCCTGCCCCAAGTTGCCCAGAGAGGCGGTTGCTGCCCCATCCCTGGAACTATTGCAGGTGAGGTTGGCCAGAGTTCTGAGTAACCTGCTCTAATTGCAGATGTTCCTAGTCCCTGCAGGGTGCTTGGACCAGAAGAGCTTGAAAGGTTCTTCCACCCAACAAACCAGTGTGTGACTCTGGTTTCTCTCTTTGCAGAGCGGCATTTCCAGAGACTCAGCCGACTACTACAGGCCTCCATGTTCATTGATTTCATGTGGCAAAACATGAGACTGGCTGATATGCCCCAGCCAGAGGACATGACTTTGTGAATCTCCTTCCACCAGTTGCTCTTTCCAGATGGGAGAGTCTGAACTGCTGTCCCACCAGCTACAGCAACTGGACTATTCCTTTATTTTATAATAAATTTTAAAAATTTTAATTTCTAAAACCAGTCCAACATCCATGTCCCTGGGGCTCAATGAGAGGAAAGTGTCATTTCTTTGGCCACTCTATGGCATCTCTTTGGATTTTCACGCTCTAAATTTTCAGTCCTGGATACTTAAAGAGAAAAGGCAGAACCTGTCTCTGACCAAGTAGTTGGTGTTTACTGGGGACCTAAAGACACCACTGGCAATGTTGTACCACATCCGAAAGCCCAGCTCAGCTGTGAATCAGTGTCATGTCAGGAAATATTTTTATTTCTTAGGCAAAATGGAGCCTGGCCAAGTGGCCTCTGCCCTGTGCCCATTCTGACACTATTGGCACCTGGGAGGGAGATAAACACGATTCCCCAGCTGGCAAATTTTTGAGGTATAAAAAGACCACAGTAGATATTTAAATCTTTATATGTATTTTATTTTAGACACAAATATATAAAAATAACAAATGCATCATGAGTTGGTTAAGTTGCCTGTTGGAAAAACAAACAGGACCAGGTATCTGTGAGAAGAAGTAAAATTGACAGTAGCAATCTATAGAAAAGTCTTCAGTTTTCCTAGAACTATTTTTCTGCCTCAATTCTAGCAAATGTGTTCAGGGTGAGGACTGCTGGTTGTTGGTAACTGTCAGAACCCCAGAAAATACAATGTTTTTGTTCATAAAATGAGTTCTGGCCACATCACAAAGCTGGAAATGATCTGTGCCACAACCCTGCTTCTTTGTGTGCCCACACCAACATCCTGGTGGGGAATGAATGCTCAGAGATGAGGTTCTAGCCCATGGGTTTATTTGTTCTTGCAGCTATTCAGCAGATCCAGCCAATTCCTCATTTTTCACTACCCAAGTTGATCTAAAAAAAATCCAAACCCCCAAACGGTTTTGTTTTTTTTTTAAGAAAAAACAAATCACCTCCCACACCCAGCCTAAAAATTAACTAGTTTTAAAAACATCTATAAAATAGTGGGTTTAGATAAGTGACACTCACATGGCTGCACCATCCCTTTTGTTATCCATATCAGTAACTAGATTTCATGGGTGATGCTGTCACTGTCCACGTGTCACTGCTGCTCTCTGGGATATGGGGATTAACACAAGAACAATTGTGAAATTTTCACACACTGCCCTGCAGGATAAAAACCTGCCTGGGGGAGCACTGAATTCCAGCTGACACAGGACTAGGTGATCTTCTAGGTCCCTTCCTAGAAGAAGGGAACCCCTGACATTTTGTGATTTTGTGATTCTGTGATCTGCAGTTGCCATTATTCCCCTGAGGAGTTAAACCAGTAAATCCTCTCCAGCTAAGTCCAGTAAAGCTCAGTGTGGTTTCCTGGCTTCCTGTGCCACATGTGCTGTGCTCCATCAGGTTCTAACTGTGTCCTTGGAGGTTGATGGTCCCAACCCCTGCAACCCCCGGTGCCACTGCCCATGGCTCCTGAAGGGCTTTGCAGGGGCAGGTGCTGGACTAGGTCTGGGGTCTGTGCCCACCCCAGGGTCTCTAGTGCACGCTGGGGAGAGGGAGCAGAGCCCGGAGCGCCGGGCGGGAGGAGGACTGCACCGCTCGCTTTGTCACAGTGCTGCACTTCTGTAGGATCTCATGGGCTGAGGGGCGCGCAGGCACCTTGGGGACAGCAGTGGCTGAGTCAGGGTCATTGAGGGAGTAGCTTAGATCAGCTGCAGATGACTCCACAAACCCAGAGTCGTTCCTGTTCTTGTGGGTGAGGTGGGGAGACTTGCTGCTGTGCATGACCAAGGCACAGCCCGAGGGAGAGCTCCTGCCCTGCTCGACTTCAGGCAGAGACCTTGACAAGTCAGGCTTCCAGCTCAGGTGGCCATCCCGCTCACTGCTGCTCCCCGAGACCAGGGACAAGCTGTCTGACTCCAGGTCTGAGGTGGAGCTGGCCCTGGGCAGAGACCTTGATCTGCTTCTCAGGGAGCTCATATCCTCATTGTTCCGGTCAAGGGAAGAGCCAGGCTGCATTCTGCCATGTCCCACGGCCTCACCCTGGGGCTGGGGAGCTGTCAGGCAGGAGCAGAGGTTTAGGGTGGAGACATTGAGTCTGCAATGTATGATGGTCTGGAGCTTGTGGTGAGGATTCTTGTAGGGCTGGAGGCACATGGAGGGCATGTAGCCAGTACAGCCATTGTATCTGAGGAAGAAGGAGGACAAGCAACACTGAGAAGAGCCCTTCTCCCAGCTCAGACCCAGGAGAGAGCGCAGAGCACCCAGGGGAAGCAGGTAAAAACTCAGTCCAGTGCTGCATGTGGGTGTGAGGAAGGGAAAAACCATCCCTAGCCAAGGGCAGGCTGCTTGGGGGGAGCTTGTCTGCACCCCACTCAGGCAGAAGCAAGACAAGAGGCACTTGCAAGCAGTTAACCAGCTCCCTTGGCCAATAAGAGCTGCAGAAAAGTCTCCTTACCGAACCAGCCACCAGCCGTTGTCGGATCTCCTGACCACCTCCACCACCACACCATTGTTCAGCGAGAGCTCATCTGCCTTCTGGGACTCGTAGGGCCGCACAACGAAGTACAGGCTGCCTGCAGAGAGACGCAGGAGGGCGGGTTTGCCTCGTGGAGAAAATGCCTCTGTCCTTCCGAGTGCCTGGTTTGCTTAGAGCCCCACCACTGGTGGTAGGGCTGGCCAGAAGAGTCAGAGCTCCAGGCAGGGACTCCTAGCAATGGTTCAAGCGGTGGGGTTTTTTTACAGAACTTTTTTTTTTTTTTGAAGGAGGCCTGTGGTATCCAGGGATCAGAAGCAGACTTACCCTCCTCATTTGAACTCAAGGCATTCTGGATGTCACCATGGACATCAGTCTCTTCCAGGTATGAGGCTGGGAACCAGGCTATCTGCTTATCTGCATTTTCCACAAGCCACCATCCTGCAGGGAAGAGAAAAAAAATAGTGTTTTTTACAGTCTGCAAGTAGACAGGTGACTAGAACCTGGGGTAGGGGCTGCTCTGGCACAGGAGGGAATTTCTATGGAGCATTTGCCAAGCTCTGAATGAATCCACACCATCCATCCATCCATCCATCCATCCATCCATCCATCCATCCATCCATCCATCCATGCATCCACGCATCCATCCATCCATCCATCCATCCATTCATGCATCCATGCATCCCTGAAATTTGAATGCTCCTCGCACATACCAGTCATGTCCTTGATGAGCACTTCAACAATTTCCTTCATGGCAACCTTGAAAGTCTTATTCTTGGTGTCTTTGGTTTCAAAGGTTTCGATACATCTGTAGCTCTGGGATGCCTGGGGAAGGGTGATAGAGGAGAGGGGCTGCTGGGGCTGATTTTTCTTTTCCCCTCCAATTTCTGATGGCATGATCACAACACTGGAAAGTAAAGTTTAATATCAGTTTACTGAAAATTCCCAGGGAAGGCTGAATTCAGTATTAATTTTGCTGCCCCGTTATGTAACTGCTGTTTCTGTTCTACCCTTATTCTAGAATGTTTCTGTTTTACGAAGCCACATACAAACACAACACACAATTATGATTTCACACCTGTTCTCAGGAAAGGAAGGGTCTAGGTCTTGGGTCTGTGCCTTGAAAAACTGAATCACGTCTTCACCTTGGGAAATCTTCACATCTGTTTTCAGCAGCTTCTGGGAGTAAGTTTCCAGCAGTTTCAGAATCTCCAGATACCTGCTCAGCTTCCCACTCTTCCTCTGCTTCACATTTGTATCTTTAAAGAGCAAGAGCAAAGTTGGTGTAAGACAGCAATGGATCTAGATGTCTTGAGAGCATCAACCTGAATACAGGGACGCCCTCACCTCCTGTCATCCCTGGCTCAAGCCCAAAGTGTAAGAAGGTGAGACAGCATCTCCTTCTCCCTCCCTATAATTTTTAATAGCATCTAATAAAAAAACACTAGGGCAAGTTTAGGTTGGAGCTGAGGAACAATTTCTTCACCTCCAGGGTTGTCCAGGCCCGTCCCAGGCTGCCCAGGGCAGTAGTGGAGTCCCTGTGATCCCTGGAGAGGTTTCAAAGCCATGGAGATGTGGTGCTGAGGGACATGGGTTAGTGGTGCCCTGGCAGTGTTGGGGCAATGGTTGGAAATGATCTTAAAGGCCTTTTTCAACCAAACAGTCTATGGTTTGGCCACACAAATATTCCTGGGTTAAGTCAGTGACAGCCCCAAATACATCACAGTAACCCAGCAGTCCCATGCCAGGAGCAGGAGTGACCTGTTAGAGCCTGACCTCACCCTGCAACAGCCTATGTCATCAGTTACAACTGCCCCCAGGGGCTCTGTTATGTCTGTTGGTCCATCTGAGGTTTGTCCTCCTTACCTTTAAGACTGGGTATTGTCCGGTCAGATCTCCTGAGTGAGCCACTCTCAATGGGGAATTTTCTCTTCAGCTCTTTCTAAAAGTGAGGAGTAGGAGGAGAGAATTTTAGTGGTGCACACCCCTGAAACACAGTGAGGCTCCCTCCCCAGTGCTTAAATCCTATTTTCAGGGAAATACTCACATGGAACCTCTTAAAGTCTTCATATGTCCGGTAGATGAGAATGTTGTTTTGATCTGACCAAGACACAAACATCATGTAGTTCTGGAAAGAAAAAAGGGAAAATAAATAATTTTTTTTATTCACCAAGTTCAATATCAGATATGTTTAAGCCATGTGCATTTGCCAGGACCTGTTGTTTAGTTCTGGCTTCAGAGTGTCACAATTAAAAAAAAAAAAAAAAAAAAAAATTTACACATTATTAAACCTACAGAAATCTTGCCTTAATTTTAGAGCCCCAGATGGCCAATCGTTCACACCAGAAGAAATTTACGACACTGTGAACAATAAGACATGGAGTCCCAGACAACCATTTCTTAATGCTGTTAAGACAGTCCAAAGGAACCCCCTTCCTAGATCATGAGGCTTCAATCCCAACACTGCGGGGAAAGGAGCAAGTACACCCTGGCAGAGTAACAAGAAAAACCCTCTGGTTTCCCCTGTATAAATAAATATTTAAGGAGAAAACCAAGCAACCAACCAAAACAAAAACAAAAACATATTTCCAGTACCTTCTGCTTTCTGCATTGCATCAAACCTACAGCCTTCACGTCCACTGGATACCGGCGGCTGCTCATCTCTGCAGCCCTGCTCACCATCCCGGGTAGCTGGAGGCTGAGTGGAGCTGAGGCCCCGGCCCCAGTGGTTAAATAAGGTGGAGCAGGAGGCAGTGGCTCTGCCCTTCCCGAGTTTCCTCCTCCACCCAGGACCGCTGGCAGAAATTCGTAATTTGGCAAACTACCGCGTGCCTTTTACCTGCCCCGTTGCTTTTAACATGCAAATCCTCCCAGTGCAGGTGGCCGGGGCATAGTTCAGTGAGCTGAAGAGGAGGAGGAGGGGGGAGAAGCATCATACCTATCTTATCTCTTATCACATCCTTACTGGAATATCGCCATGAAGGGAGCCTGGCCCTGCGGCTGAGTGTGTTTATCATCCCTGGGTGTTGGGGGAGGTCACTGGGTCACTCCCTGTGAACTGCAAGATATTTCTGGTGATGGATGTGTTGAGTTTATGGTGGAACTGGAGCAGACGCCTTTTGGAGTTGCCTACATCTTGGGCTGAGCTCACTCCAGTCCCAAAACCTGATTAAGAAAACCAGGTAAATTTGTGCTTCTTGTAAAGCAAGAATGTGATGTGTGCTGGCTGGTACAAAGCTCTTTACTGCTTTGTCCCATCTGCTGAGATACCTCCCTCTAAATGGCTTTCTGGTCATTATATCTGGTCACTATATCAACATATGCTCTCAGAAAGTAGTGGGAAATGCTGATACTGGAGCAAAGGATGGGCAAACACATCCCCAGGTTGTAACTGAAAAAGTCCCAAAGCTTCTTGGGTGTAAATACACAATGGAGACTCAGCTCCCTGTGCTCTGTTTTGCATCAAGCCAAGAGGCAGTATCCACCCAGGGTGACCAGCAGCTCTTCCCATGGGCCAGCTCCTGCTGCCTGAAGGCACTGCAGGAGTTACAGCCTTGGAACCTGTCCTTCCACTGAACTGCTGCCTTCAGCATGCCTCGGGTTATGACTTTGCTGATGGGCATCTGTGTGATCAAGCCGCCTTCTCCATCCTCCCTCCCCTTCTTCTTTGATGAAGCCTAAATTGAATCATTATCATTATTGGAGCCCAAATTGAGAGGCTCAGCTCTGCCTTCCCTTTCATTTTGCAGTTACACCTGGCTTCTCAAAACCCTCCAGCAACATCTGCAGAGGATTTTTTCATCTACCAACCCCCCCACACCCAACCCCATCTCCAGAATCTGAATAAGAAGCCAAGCAAGATTCTGTCTGGTTGGCCAGAAAATGAGTTGAGTGGGGCCTTCATTTGCATTTTATGAGCACCCGAGGCTGCTCCTGCACAACAGGATAGTGTTTTCTGAGGACAAAGGGTTTTCCTTGTGATCCCACCCTTTGCTGCTGGGTATCTGTCCTCTGTTGGTAAGGGAAATTTTTAACAGCAAGCATATCGGTCCCATGTGCAGACTTGGTGGGAAAACCCCCTTGATAGCATCTCCAGGATACTTCCTGGCTCATGAAGCTAGTCAGGAGCTGCCCTGAGGAAAGGTGATGCAAAGCAGTCCTCTGCCCTCACCAGCCCCAGAACTAGCCCTTCCACCCTGCAAAGGGTCCAGCAAAGCACGTGCTGTTAAATCTACCCGGCTTAAGAGGGAGCGGTTTTGCGGAGAGACGGGAAATACTTCACCCAGAGAATTTATTCTTTATGATTGTGCTTATCTAGAAGTTACCCATCTCTGAGGTGATAACACTTCATAGCTCCCTCTCATCATACCCACGCTCACGGGCTTCTTCTTAGCAGCCAAGCTGAGGCCAAGCTCTGTCATGTGGCTATGAGAAATAACTGGGACTAAGGCCCTCCACAAAGCACATTTAACTGGTTTCCCCTCACAGAGAAAACACAAACCACAATGTATCTCCAAAAGTGCAAAAGATTAAACTTAATTATCCTCATTGGAAATCGCCAAAGACAATTAAGATCTTAGAGGAGCTGCAATCTCTGTAGGCACAGGAGGCAGTCGGGAAAGGTTCAGGCTCCGCGTCAGCCAGTACCATGGGCATTGGTGGAAACAAGGAGACCAGGAAACAGCCTTGAGTTTGTTCCAAAAGCTTTGCCTTATTTCACCAGTTTTGGCCAATTCAGGCAGAAGGTGAATATGGAAACCATACAATCTAGCGTTACAACAGGAAGGTGAAACCCTGTGGAGGTTTGCAGGTCACCTGAGGTTGAAGGGCTGAAGGTCTGGAGAGCTGGTTTTGGGGACATATTGTCTCGTGACAGGGGATCTCAGGTAAAGCAAAATACAAGCAAAACCACTCAAATCTCAATAATTAGCTCATGAGAAAGTATACTGCAGGAACAAAGGTCACTGATCTGCAGAGCAGAAGGGTGAAGGGCTGGGCACTACTCAGAGACCACATCACTTGTGCTGTCATCCCAGACAGCTCAGCTCAGGGATCTGCAGTTGTCAGGGCAGCAGCATCACCTTGTTGTTAAGTGTAATGTCAAGAAACTGTCTGCTCAAGGGAAAACTAATGAGTCACGGTGTGTTAGTCTAGAGTGATGCTCTCTGCGAAACTGAAGGAATTGCTGTGATGAAGACAGATCCTCTGGCTCCTGCACCTCAGGAACCCCTGGCAGGTCAGGGCCATTCCTTCAGGGAAGGACAGGAAACTTCTTAGAAGAGGCCATTAACACCCCTTCTTTGTTGGATACAGTTGAGCCCAATCATATAAAAATGCCCCAAACCAAAACCGTTTTCCTGATAGCACATCAAGTTTACCTTGTCTTTATCTACTTCCACATCACCCTGCCATAAACTGGTACCTCCTTGTGGGTAAACATTAACTGAAGGGTGGGAGTCTGCTGCCCAGAAAAAGTAAAACTCGACAAGTATTGCTGGGTACAGCAATTTCATCATCAGTATTTACATAGCTTTTGAGGACACACATTTTGGGGTTTTTTTTCTTTAGTCATTTTACAAGGTACAAAATAACTTGTAAATTAATAAGTAATGTATAGGAGTGTGCTGTCCAACACAAAAAGGGATATGGACCTGTTGGAGTGGGGCCAGAGGAGGCCACAGCAATGCTGGGAGGGCTGGAAATCCTCTACTGGGAGGCCAGGATGGGAGAGTTGTGGGTGTTCAGCCTGGAGAAGGCTCTGGGGAGACCTTCTGGTGGCTTTTCAGTATCTGAAGGACTCCTACAAGAAAGCTGGGGAGGGAATTTTTACAAGGGTTTGTGATAGGGCAAGGGGTGATGGCTTCAAACGAGAAGAGGGGAAATTGAGATTAGAAATTAGGAAGTTCTTCACTCTGAGGGTGCTGAGACACTGGCACAAGTTGCCCAGAGAAGCTGTGGATGTTCCATCACTGGATCTGTTCCAGACCAGGTTGGTTGGGGCTCTGAGCAACCTGCTCTAGTGGGAGGTCAAGGGGGTTGGAACGAGATGATCTTTAAGGTCTCTTCTGACAGAAACCATTCTGTGATTCCCTCTAGTGAGTGTAAAATGACAAACAAACACTGAGGGTCTTTCCATTTCAGTATGGATCAGGAATAGCTTAAGCAAGTGTGTTTAACTGTTGTCCTGGTTTGGGTGAAAAGCAAGCAAGTTTTGTTCGGTGATTTTTTGACCAGGAGAGCTTCATCTGTTCCACCATCACCTTCAGGTTCAAAATATACCCTTTGCTGTCCTTGAAGGTCACCTGTGATAACACATAACCTATCAGCACCTTTAATGAAAAGCCCAGCCGCTAAAAGATTATTTTAAAAGTACAAAGAGGTTTTAGACTTCAAACAAATGATGAAACAGACCTTTATTTGAAAAGGAAAATAATCAGACTCTGGAATTGACAAAAATATCCTTCACCTCATAAACAAAGGAAGCAGTTGAACTTTTGCACAGGCTGGGATGAGAGATTTTGCAATATTTAATCCAGAAGAAGGTATTTAATTTCCCTCCTGATTTCAGCAGCTGCCACAGTCACTGAAGCATTTTTCAGTAGCTAGTGGAACCCACCGCAGAAATCCTGAGTACAGGCAGCAGAGCGGCACTTCTCACCCCCTGGCAGGAGCTTCAGGAGCTTCACATCCATCCTCGGTGAAGGGGTTCACTGGCTTATCACAGGCAGGTTGGCTTCATGACAAAGAGTTAGTTCTCAAGTGTGAAGAGCTGTGGTATCCAGCCACTGTCCATACAGCAGTGGAAGTTGGTCAGCAGGTATCTGCATGGGACTGTGCTCAGGACTCCTTCCCAGGTGATGAACTTTCAGTGTCTGCAGAGCACTGAGAATGTGTGTTGCAGTGCCTTCAAGGAGAGTTTTCATTCACTCATGGTGAAACAGCTGCAGCTTGTAACAGTTTTCTCCTGTGACAGAAACAGAAGATCCATTATTAAGGCTAAGTTTCTGTTCTCCACCAGCACTGCTGGTAAAGGCACTATTTGCTGCAAGGAAGAAAAAGTCACTTTTGCAGCACTGGTCCCTGAGCTGTCTTAGAAACAGTCCAGCAAGGCCTCCCGTGGCTGTGCTGGGAAAGGACAGTGCTCATCTCCAACCAGTGCTCATGTTCTACCAGTGCTTGTGTTCTACCAGTGCTTGTGTTCTACCAGTGCTTGTGTTCTACCAGCCCTTGGTCTGCCTTCTCCAGGAGGAAAAGGCATATGACCACCATGTCTTCATGTGCCAGCACATGGAGAGGGGTTGGCTTCCTCTGCGCTTTCCTTCTCCTCCCTGCTCCATGCCCATCTTTGCTTTGCCACCTTCCCACCTCAGCAGGAGTCCCGCTCCTTCAAATCTGAAGTCTCCTGTGATGGACTCATCCCTGGTTAGTGTCCTCCATGTAGGAGACTGCAGGTCAAGACACAGGGGTCTCGTGTGTGTGTGTCCCCAGGTCACTGCCAGATGGCTCGTATAATATCACAGCATTGCATCCAACTCCCTCAAACCTCACACAGGCCAGCTGAAAGGGGTGAAAGCAACAGAGCAAACCTGCCTTGGAACACCCTCAGAATCCAGCCACCTGGCGCAGGGACAGAGCCACCTCTCGCAGGTTTGCTCTCCACCCAGGGCATGCTGGATGGGTCCCTGTTTACCAAGAACTTGTCGCAATAATTTCATAGCTCCTTTGTAAAAGTGGAATATTTGTCTAAGGTTATGCAAAGGACAAAAGCATGATTCAAGAAGAAAACTTCCAGGAAGGATGAGAATGTAACTTTAAGCCTTTTCAGGAGAAAGTTTCCTGCATTATTTCCTACAGAAGGAAGGTGTTTGATGAGTGTGTCGCATGGTACAAGGCCAGTGCAGCCTGTGTACGTGCTGAGACCCAGCTATGGGAGGGGAAGGGAGATGGTTTTCTGAGGGGGTTCAAACCTTTGTGGACCTGCCCCACATGCTCTGAAACCTGTCAGGGGAAAATCCCAGCAACACAACCTGTACAGATGATGGCATACAAAGCTAGTGCTGGGGAACGTGCAGAAATAATCTTTTCACTTGGGCAAAATCTATTCTTATTTCTTGCTAAATATGCTGAAGTCTGATCAAAGACAAGACCATTGTATTCCTCTCAGTTTAGTCAGAGAAACGCTGGTTCTGGTCTTTCCCTTTCCTCATTCCCTGTGGTCAGCAATAAGCAGCATATGCAAAGAGCTTTTTCTTTCCTGGGGTTTCCACCACCATCACTGGGAGCAAAAGTTAAAAGCTCACCTTTATTTTAGAGTGAAGACAAGACCTTAGTGCTCCTTGTCCCCTTCAGAAAACAGTGTTTGACCTTCACTCAAAAGCCTGGCAGAGAGAAGAGCAATGTGGAAGGACAATAGTTGTTCCATCAATGTTTGATTCTCAACAATGCAGCCCATTCTCATGGTACTTGTTAGGTGAGAAAAAAAAATCTCTTCCTCCAGGTCCTGTTGAGACTTTGCTTCATATGGCAGGTCTACCAGTCCTCTGATCATCCTTGTGGCCCTTCTCTGGATCTGCCTGTAAAAACAGCATGAGCTTTAAAGTACTGTACTGCAGAAAGACCCCTAGAGCTGAGCTGAACTCTGTGCAATGTCTGACACCTATGACTGTTTTGAATGGATTTTGATCATTCTGAATAGATCTGAACAGAGCTCAGCATCATACCTGCTAGTTGACCATGAGCAGCAGGCTCCTTCCTGATCACTGGGAAATCAATTCATGCCTCGGGAAATTTTGCAGGTGATATATTTCTTGTATACAAACAAAACTGCTCAGTATGATTCACTTACCTGAAAAAAAAAAATTTAGTGGTTTTTTTTTTTTTTTCTAATGCTATTTCCTAGTTGACTTAATTTCACAAACAACTGCATGACTAATTCCTGATGCTGGCTTTTGAGCTGGTTGAACTTTAGGCTCACATCCTTAAATGTCAACACAAGGCAGCTTCCTGTTGGTGTACTCCTGAGAGGGCAAGTGACATTCAACTGGCACTACCTACAACTGGAGCTGCCATCATGAAACTCATGGTAAGAATCTTGAACAGGTACAATGGAACATTTACCAGAGAACTTCAAATAAATGAATGAAAAGTGAGTATTGTTTATGTTCCCCAATGAAGCGGAAAGCTCCACAGGCTGTTACATTTCCAGACAGTCCTGTTGCATCCTAGAAAGCCAGCTGTACAGAGAGCAGCGAGAGCTTTGTTCTCTTAGTTAAGCCACTTATCTTGGAAAATTAGCAAGTGTTCTGTAGAAATAATAATGGCCAGACAGAAATTTGAATCAGAGAGATAAGAGGGACAGGGGGGTGTCCAGACACAGGGGGGTGCTTGGCCCCAGTTACTGCCCTCACACTAGAGAGCAAGAGAGGAATGCAGATCTGGCCTCAAATATCTGTCTAAGGCAGAAGTATGGTGAAGAACAGCTGAGGGACCTGGGCTTGTTCAGACTGGAGAAAGGGAGGCTCAGGGGAGACCTTCTGGCTCTCAACAACTCTCTGACGGGAGCTTGAAGCCAGATGGGGTTAGGCTCTGTTCCCAAGGAACAAACAACAGGACTGGCCTCAAGTTGTGCCAGGGAAGGTTTAAATTGGAGCTGAGGAACAATTTATTCAACCTCTGCAAGGGCTGTCCAGGCCTGTCCTAGGCTGCCCAGGGCAGTGGTAGAGTCCCCATGATCCCTGGAGGAGTTTCAAAGCTGTGGAGATGTGGTGCTGAGGGACAAGGGTTAGAGGTGCCCTGGCAGTGCTGGGGCAATGGTTGGACTTGGTGATCTTACAGGTCTCTTCCAAACTGAAAGATTCTATGATGTTCATCTTTCCCTGTGCACTTGCTTTCAGCTGCGAGTTCCAAAGCTCTTGTTTAGCAGGTGCCAGAGATAAGAGCAGAACATCAAACAGCAATCTCCCTCTGAGAAAGCCAAACACACCTTTCTCATTTTCTCAAGCACAGGTTTTAGAAACACTTCCTGGTAGTTACTGTCACTGCTGTCCCACACCTTCCCCTGTTCCAGTCAAGGATTAAGCAGCAGTTAGGAAGCAGCAGCTCTTCAGCAAACTTCAGGAAGCCCAGCCTTGCAGACATAAGTGGAAAACAGGTGCTTTGTGGGCAGCACCCATGCCCAGAAGCACTGCAGGGTGCCTGGACCATGCACCAAGGAAACCTTGGCCAGGCAGCTGCATCCTCTGGAAAGCAGCTGCTTTTATGAGGGGTCTTTGTTAGGACCTTGTTTGGTAACAGGCTCTATCACACTGCCAGGTCCTAAATCCCAGTGCAGGAAGCAGGTGGGAGTATGCACCACAGACTCACCATGGGATCATTTGGTCCCAGAGTTTCATCCCCACCAAGCTCACGTCTCCTACCCAAGCTGAAGCTTCTCTATCAAGTCTGAGCAACTTAGGACAGGTGGTGGGACAAGGATGTGCAGGGATGCTCTGGTGACACACAGTCCCATTGAGGGACATGTGACTGACCACATCAGGACCCTCCAAAGGGCATCCACCAGGCTCATGCTGGGACATTAACAGAAGGGTTGTCTGAGGGAGAGCAGGGAGGAAGGCTGCTGTGCCCTGGAGTTGCTCAGCCTGGAGCAAAGGAGGCTCAGGGGAGACCTTCTGGCTCTCAACAGCTCCCTGACAGGAGGTTGGAGCCAGGTGGGGTCAGGCTCTGCTCCCAAGAAAGAAGGGATGGCACAAGAGGAACTAGTCTCAAGTTTCCCCAGGGGAGGTTTAAGTTGGATCTGAGAAACAATTTATCCCTGTTGAGGGTTGTCCAGGCCTGTCCCAGGCTGCTGAGGGCAGTGGTGGAGTCCCAATGATCCCTGGAGGGGTTTCAAAGCTGTGGAGATGTGGTGCTGAGAGACATGGGTTAGTGGTGCCCTGTCAGTGCTGGGTTAGCATTTGAACTTGATGATCTGAAAGATCTCTTCCAACCAAAACAATTATATGATTCTGTGATTCCTCTGCTCTTCACCATGTTATTTCAGACAGAATTCCTTAGGCTCTATGCTTGGGTTCAATCAGAGACACTAAAGTGGATTTCTTTGCTCTAATTTGAATCTGAGCATCTCTCAATTTTTTCCTTGCCTACTTTAACAGAAGATACTGCTCCATGAGGGCAAACAGAGAAAACTGGGAGCACCTTTTCCTAAAGAGCCAGCTCTGCTCTTACAGCTGACCAGAAAAGGGGCAGGGAGAGCAACATCCAGCACAAATCCCTCTGAAACAGCTTCTTTCCACGTTACAAACTCTTGCCTTTTAAGTGAAAATAAAACACACTCACGTTTTAACTGACCCAATAAATGAAATCACTGATGAGAAAGCAAACAGATTGTTAAAAGCCAACTAGAAGATTGCTTTGCCTTAGCGACCTCTCCACAGCTATTTAATTACTTGAAGGCTAAGCAATAAAACACCATAGGAAATTCCCCAGATCACAGCACACCTTTTTTTCCTGAATTAAGAAAAAAGAACAAGATCATAAACATCATTTAAACATTTATTGGTGGGCAAGGGAAACAAAAGTAAAGAATGTCTCTCCCTCTCGTCAATCTTTCCTTCCTGGGTGAGATTTCGGTGTCTAGTTGTCTACAACTGCAGACAAAGCCATGTCAGGAGTTCCTACCAGTTCCTTCTGTCTCTTCTCCCTCCTCATGAAAATCGGCAAAGAAGTGTTCTCATGAAATTGCAAATAAAAAAATAAGGAGGCCCAAATTTGGAGATGGGATCATCAGTTCAGTGCTGCACAGAGAAGGAAGCAGATCAGCCACCTCCACCTAAAGCACAATGAATCTTCAAGTCTTTTTGAAGGCAAAGTGTGTCTGCAAAATGATGTGATACGTACGAAACATTTCCCACCACGCTGTGTTAGGTACATCAGAGGACAATGGCTGAAAATGAGCAGAATTGTTCTGGCAAGTTTCATACAAATTGTGTCTTTGCAGAGCTGGGGGCACAACAGCACTTTACATCAGCCCAGAGCCTCCAGATGCATTTCAAACAGGCTGGAATATGGAGAGGTCCAGTTGTTTCTAGGGGCAGGAGCTGCTAAGGAGGCCATTACTGCCTGAAGGGACATGGAAAGTGCTGAAGGGGAAGAGGAGGAAGGAGGGGAGTCAAAAATCCATCCCAGATAGCCAATACAAGATACCCCACCCCAGACACACATTTCTTTGCATTAAACAAAATAATAATATTTTTAACTTGTCTTGCAGGACATGAAGATGTGAAAAGTGGAAGCAGATACAAATTTCACATTCTGGAATGTACTGTCTGCAGTAGGAGAGTTATCCTGTGGCTTCAAAACCTCTAACACCATGACAATGTTAAGATGAAAATGAAGGAGAAGAACAAATCTGTGCTGTCTTCCAGCTTTTTATCCTTCAACCCCTGTCAGGACCTTCCTAAGGCTGCTGTGTCTTGGAAGGTGGGTATGGGGGGTGTGTACCCACTGGCCTACAGAAGGAATTCAAGTGGTCTTCTGGGACTTAAAGGGGGCCTACTGGAAAGATAAGGATAGACTCTTTCTCAGACCTACAGGGATGATGAGGATGGATACTTTATCAGGGATGTAATGATAGAAGTGGGGTAATGGTTTCAAACTGGAAGAGGGGAGATTAGATATTAGGAACAAATTATATACTGTGAGGATGGTGAGACATTGGCATGGGCTGCTCAGGGAAGTTGTGGGTGTCCCTTATGGATGTGTTCAAGACCAGGTTGGACAGGGCTTTGAGCAACCTGCTTTAGTGAGAGCTGTCCCTGCCCAGGGCTGTGGGGTTGGAACGAGATTATCTTTAAGGTCCCGTCCAACCCAAACCAGTCTGTGATTCTATGAATCAGACAAAAGCTTTATCTGTGCTTTTAGCATAGTGCCAAGCCACATCTAATTAACCTTTCCATGAGGAAAGACACCCAGCTCCTCAGCTGATGGATGGACCATCACCCAGGAACTGGGTCACCAATTTCATGTGCTCATGAGCCTTTAACTCACCAGAAGAGGTGCTGAATGTCCACTTGAGACCAAAGAGATGGAGCCAGGTTTGGGCTCTCCTTCACAACCAGCCCAGCCGCAGGTGAGAGCTTTGCTGCTTCTATGTGCCCACTCTGGGGCAACATGTGCAGACGCTCTCAGAAGGCAGTAAATCTTTCCTCAGAACAATTACACCAGCACGTGCCAGAAGAGCGAACATTGGCTATGGGTGTGTTCCACTCCAAGGGCAAAAGTTGGAATTTAATTATCTGTTTGTTTGCTCTTTAAGTCACGCTGTTGTTTGTAGCACTGCACTGGAAATGACACCAGGGTGCACTTCACCACCACCGGCACGTAGGAGAGCTCCTCGGTGCCACGAGCATTCCCAGACACACTAGAGCTGGTCAGGAGTGGTGTCCCCAAGGCTCAGCGTTGGGGTCAGTTCTGTTTCACATCTTTATCAATCATTTGGCAGGGGTGTTGATTTCCTGGAGGATTGGGAAGCTCTACAAAGGGGTCAGGCTTAGGGATCAATGGGCTGAGGCCAGTGGGATGAGGTTCAACCAGGCCAAGGACTGGATCCTGTCCGTGGGTCACAACAACCCCCTGCAACACTCCAGGCAGCTGGAAAGTGCTCGAACCTGGGGGTTTTGGTTGATAACTGGCTGAAGGTGAGCCAGTGTGTACCCAGAGTGGCCACCAGCATCCTGACTTGGATCAGCACCAGTTTGGCCATCAGGACTAGGGCAGGGATTGACCTCAGTGAGCACTGAGGAGGCCATGACTGAAAACCTGGGGTCCTCACTCCAAGAAGGATACTGAGGGGCTGGAGCATGTACAAAAAAGGGCAACGGAGCTATGAAGAGTCTAGAGCACAAGTGTGGTGAGGAGTGGCTGAGGGACCTGGGCTTGTTCAGCCTGGAGAAAAGGAAGCTCAGGGGAGACCTTCTGGCTCTCAACAGCTCCCTGACAGGAGATTGGAGCCAGGTGGAGTTGGGATCTTCTCCCAAGGAACAAGTGACAGGACAAGAGGAAACAGCCTCAAGTTTCCCCTGGGGAGTGGAGCTGTGGTGCTGAGGGACATGGGTTAGTGGTGCCCCGGCAGTGCTGGGGGAACAGTTGGACGTTATGATCTTGAAGGTGTCTTCCAACCTCAAGGATTAGGATTCTACGAGGAGAATATAGATATATAGATATAGATACAGAGATATAGATACAGAGATATAGATACAGAGATATAGAGATATATAGAGATACAGATACATATCGGAGGGTGGCGCAGCACTGCTCGGTTGCTCACTGTTGCATCCGCTGCGTTATGGGAGGGCCACCTGCCCGTGCCCTCGCTCAAATCCACCACAATCCCACGCTGCTGTCCGCGCTGTTTAACCGACCACGGCGCGGACAGAGGCTCTTTGCCCACCCCGACCCGTGCCCTCCCCCACCCCCACCGCCG
>JANHGL010014539.1:49208-62157 GCA_024611195.1 Ceyx melanurus | reverse complement strand
CTCTTGCTCAGCATTGCTCAGCTCCCCTCTCAGGCTGCTCTGCTCCAGCTCAACAGCCCCAGGGCTCTCAACCTTTCCTCAGCAGAGATGCTCCAGCCCCTCAGCATCTCTGTAGCCTCCATTGGACTGTCTCCAGTATTTCCCTGCCCTGGAGGCCTCACACCCACTGTGCTTTACAAGGTGTCTCTCCCAAGCCATCGTTTTAACTCAAGAAACCGGAACCATCCCGACCACCTTGGTTATTTTATCTGAAGTTCTGACATCAGTGAGTGGAAGATGAAGTTGTGGAGTCCACCAGACACCCAATCCAGGCAGGAACCAGACCAGTGGACCCAGCCAAGGTGCCCAACAAGCTCTGGGATGGTTCTGCCAGGCGTGGTGGGAATCCCCGTGGCAGTGAGCACGCTGTTAGTGTTCCAGCTCTCACCCCAAGCACCCTTCACCTCCCTCCACCCACCAGCCCACCCCTTGCCTTCACTACCTCTCACATTCTGAGCAGCTGAAGAGCTGCCAAATCCTTCAAAGCGACCTATTTCCAGAAAAAAAAAAAAAGAAAAAAAAAAGAAGGATTCTTTACCAGGAGGATGTGTAATGTCTCCCAAAACACTCCTCTGGAGCCAAGCCCAGGGCTGGCAATATGTTCCCAGGATCAGGGCAAGGTTTACTTTTCAATACCTATTGCACCTGTCATGAGAATCCCAGGCATTTTCCACCCACGATGCAGGAGAGGATCCAAACTTCCTGTGGGATGTGCAAAACTAGCACTCAGCCTTGGGAGCCATCCAGGCATGGTGATCAGGAAGAGAGAAAAAGAAAAAAAATGCTATTTCTGCTGGCTTGCAGGAATTGATGGCACCATTTAATGTCTTGTCTTTAGATGCAAGTGTGTATAACCCAGTTTTTTGCCCACAGCTGCTGTGACGTAAAGAAATTCAGTATTATCTCCATTTTTACAGCCTAGGATGTAATATAAATAGCACTGGAACTTGTGCTGGTCATAATTCAATATTGGAGACATTTACCCTTTGCAAGTACAGGGCCTAACACTTCAAAATATTTGACCTACTTGGTTAAGGAGAAAAATATTCTTTATCTAGAAGTTGTTGATGTCTCACAGGATGGTATTTCTGGGAACAGTGCCATTGAATTGATAATTTTTTATCATTATAAACTGTCCTCCAAGGGCTCTTTTTGAACAGCACAAATATCAATATAGGTGACAAAAAAAATCCCTAAAATATCTACCTATATTCCATATAATACCCACAAATATCCACGTAATATCTCTTTACAGTTGCAGCTACACTTGAGGAGCACCTATGGATAAAATCAGGAATTTCTGCACATCCTGTTGCCTAATCAGACAAAATAATTTGCTTCATCTACATTTCCTAGAGCAAAAACTTATCTCTTGGTACCTGTAATTTTCATCCAGGCTTTCCCTCTTAAGGTGGTAGCACTTTAGCAGCAGACTGCAGCAAAACCTCATAATTACCAAGAAAATCCACCCTTAGAAATGCCCAACTGGCCAAAAAAAAAACCAAAAAAGGAGATAGAAACCAAGATTTTTCTTCACCATAAATACAGTTATGGGCAGCAAAACGCCTTCTATTTTGTTTCAGAACTAAATTACTTCCCTGACTCGAGTTAGTAATGAGATTTTTAATCATGGGGATTGAAGATATCCTCAAGTTAATAAAAAAGGATGGCTTCCTCTTTATCTTTAATAAAAGATTTGTACACTGCTCAAATGATTAGTATTACATTTTTAAAGAAGCTGAGATGGATGCTTTGCAATTCTCCTTCCTATTTTTCCTCTGCTTTGATAATTCAAAGCTAATACAGGGAATAGTTAATAATTCAGAAGGTAATTTGAAGGCTTTTCTCCAGAAACCTTTTGCCTATTGACTTCAGGATGTGCCAGAAAACACCCAGGTACTGTGAGCTGGGGGATTTGCAGAGCTCTGCAGGTGGAATCTCTGGATCCATGTGAGGCAGGATTGAGGTTTGGGAAGCAGAGCTCATCATGACAGCCTTGGAAGGGCACTGGGAGGGAGGCAAGATCTTGACAGGACTGTTTCAACCAGTGGATTTCTTGTCTTCACACCGTTCTGCTTTTTTTTCCACCCTTGTTTGCAGGTTTATTCTTGATGGAGTTATTTTTTGCAGTTGCCTGAGAGACAAAGGAGCTTGCTGCACTTCTTGGGGTTTTCTTTCTTTTCATTAACTTTGCTGCACGAGCCCTGTGCTCCTCACCTGCATGAGATCCAGATGAAACCACTGCTCTGGGCACAACTGGGTACCAGGGAATACCACCCCAGGGTATCCCATTGCACTCAAGGAGAAGCCACCTCTGTTCAGTGCTGCCCTGGGATGGCACAAGAGGTGATGGCAGCAGTTGAAACCCAGGGAGTTCCAGCTCAGCAGGAGGAGAAACTTCTTCCCTGGAGTCATAACCAGATCTGGGGGCATCAGTATTTGATTTTTAAATATGAATTTTTAATTTGTTTTAACTGAATCTCCCTTTATTTCCCTCAAAGAAGAATTCAATCATCTTCTCTCAGAGCTGCTCAACAGCCATATTGTGCTGTCCTCACAAAACAATTAACGGCAGCCAAGCTTCAACATATTTGGCTGTGGCTTTTTTACCTAAAGAAATAAAGATTATTTTATGGGGTTTTTTACTACTTTCACACGTGTGCCTACCAACTGCTGCAAAGGAACTGCCCATCTCACACAAGCTTGCAGGTACTAAGAAACAACTGTAGAGAGTAATGAAAATTGATGGTAGTTATTAATTCCACATCTAACAAAGACAAAGGGGTTGAGCTGTGCACAGAGCCATCAGTTCCTGCCATGACAAAGCTAACAGCACCACCTCTACTGGCATTTCTTTACACACATGAGACCCCACTGCCCCTTCCTCTAAGCTTGCCAAAGATTAGATACTTGATTTTGCTGTTATCTGAGTTTTACCTGTTATACAAGTTCTACCCTCCCCAGGAAAATGGAGTTTTGATGAAGTAACAGCAACACTAACTAGATTATATTTAATTTCAGGCCACCCCTTGGTGCCCCATCCAATTTCCAGCTCTGCACTCCTCCTCTTGGTCTGCCTTCCGAGTCCCCAGAAGCCCTGACTAAATCTCCCTGCCTCTATTCTCCAGCTCCAAAACTGCAGAGTGCTGTCAGGCTCTTCAATTCCCTCTGCAAGACAGGCAGCATATGTCATGTGCATTATTCAGAGCTTTACATGACTTCTTTCCCGTGGAGGTTTGAAAATGAATAGCAAAATGTGTATCAAAATCAAACCCTTGGCAACAATAAGGATAATCATGAACTGAATTTTCATGTTCCTATTATCCCGAGGAGCAGGGGGAAGCGTGGCAGCAGAGTGATGAAATGAGGTTGGTACTCAGTCAAAACAAGAAAAGCACTTGTCCTCTAACAAGTGGTCTTGAAAATCCTGAGAGCATCTCTAGCACTGGAGAGATGAGAGTTCTGAGGAGCAGGTTAAGCAGCAGATTCTGGAAGGACCCACCCAGAAGAGCCTTCTCCTCCCTAAACTCCCCCCTTTTCTAGTGAGCATGAGTTTGTGGTGTGGGACACACCTGTAGCCAACTGGGTTCAGCTGCCCCAAGCTGCTAAGGTCCTACAGACCGTGGTGGTTCTGCCCCAGTGAACCCAGTGCTAATGCCCATTCCATGCCCAGCAGCATCTGAGTGAGCAGGGTATTTAAGCTGTGATCTCTGTTTGGGTTCCCAGAGATGCAGACACCAGGCAAGTGTTGAATGTTATCAGAAGCAGCCCAGCCAACTGCAGAAACCCCAAATCCTGCCCCAAGTAATGTTAAAAGAGAGAAAAAAACCCACCCTGAAACTTTGAATGGCTCCTAGCACTCATCTAGTAGTGCCTGCCAGGAAAAAAAAAGGGAATTTTGGAGATGGCATGCCATCAATTTCCTTCATTTGTGTCAGAAGTTGAGCAGCTGTCTTCTTACCAGACTGAAGTGGAGCCAAAAACCTTGTCAGGCAGCTGAAGAAAAAAAAAAAAAAAAAGCACTTCAGAGGAACTAATCTCCAAAGACCCAAAAGTATGTATCACATTTTTGAACAGGCATGTGTTAATATTACTACTGCATTATCAATTGGCACTGTTTTGCAGGAGTAGTGGGAAAAGAAAGCTGAAAAAAAAAATAAGATTGCTCTGCTTGTTTGCACTGCTTACTAAGGAAAAGCAACACAGGGAAACATGGGAATGGATCCCTTGATCTCCAGAGGTCCCTTCCAACCCCTACCCTGCTGTGATGCTGTGAACATACCACACATACCTGCACTCTGCAGCTTGTTTATTTATTTACTGCTGGCCAGCAAAAGGTTTCTAACATTATCTTGCTCTAAGCTGGTGAAGAAAGTGAATTAAGATTCACCTCCATGGCAAAAAAAAAAGAAGATGCACCTGGACTCTGTGGCAAAGAGATGGTTTCAGCAGCTCTGCTGTTCCCCAGGCACTGCCAACACACCAATCCCAGCTGCTCCAGGTTGTGAGACTGGGAAAACCCAGTTCAGAGCTTGTTTCTTTTAGGGAGTGCTCCAGGAACTGCTCTCTGGGCTGCAGGATCCTTCTGAACAAGCCCAAGAGAAACCTGATGCTCAGCAGCACCAAGCACAAGCCAAAGCAGGAGAGTGACAGCAGTTGCTGCACAGGGAGCTTGGCTGGCTGGGATCTCTGCCTGCAGGCACACCTGGGGCACTGCAGCACTCCTTGGGTTCAGCTTAACTCAGAAGACAAGCCAGAGAAGGGGGTGACCTCCTAATTAGAAGCACAGAATGGAGGGGTGTGAAGGGAGCTCTGGAGATCTCAAGTGCAACCCCCCCTGGCAGAGCAGGGCAGAACTAGAGCAGATCCCTCAGCCAGGGCTGGAGAGGCTCCAGAGGAGACTCCACAACCTCTCTGGAGTCTGTTCCATGCTCTACACCCCTCCCAGCAAACTTCTTCCTCATGTAGAGGTGGAACTCCCTCTGGTCCAACTGGAATCCACTGCCCCCCATCCTGCCTCATCTAGGTGCCACGTGCAAGGGTGGAATGAAAGTGAAGAACCAAGTGACTAAACAGACCCTGGAGCTCCTGCCTAACCATCTTCTTTCAGCCAGCTTTCCCCCAAAATGTTTATTTACTACACAGCCAGGCTTTTGGCAGCATTCCCACTGCAAAATGTGCTGCCCAGATATTACAAAGTGAACTCTAAATGGAAAATACTTCCTTTTTTGTTGTTGTTTTTTTGGTGACTAGGGCTCCCCTCCTGCCACACAGATATCCCTTTCCTTCCAAACTCTGCCTTTAAGGCACAATTTGCCCTGGGATTTCTAGAAGACTCAGAGATGTGTTGCTAAAAATAAGATTTCTAAGCAAAACTACTTTAGACATTCCTCTGTTTACCAAGGAAATGATTCCTTACTCTGCAAAGGTTTACAAACAAATTGATGGCTGTGAAAAAAAATCACTGCTGCTGTGTTTTGAAATAATAAATTGTGTAATAGCCTGACAAGATTATTCTGGTGTTGTGTGCTGGGGAATAAGGTTTCCCTAGAGCTAAACACACAGCAAAAAGCAGCAAAGAATGAAAAATAATGATAATTTGAGTGTATGGCATCCCCTTACTTCAGTGTATATATTCAAGATTTTTCACAGTGAGTTTCCAGTCATGATGAAGAGCTCTGGAAAAAAAAATAAATGGAGAAATGTAAGTGTAAACCAGTAAGAAAATAGCACATCTTAGCTGATTTTTACTGTGGTCCAGCAGAGATTCTCTGCTCAGCATTTGCAGGCTGTACTAAGCATGTCTAATAGAAAGGCAATAGGCTCAGCACAGCTCTCCACAAATATTATGGAGATGGAAATGCCTAGTGACAAATTCACAAGCTGCAAATGTACAGTCATGAAATTCAATAGCCTCACAGCTGCACACTTGTAACTTGTGAAGGCAGAAAAAAAAAACCCACCCCTGTATGAATTGGCAGCAGGCTTTCTGGCAGATGAGATCATTTTACAGATGACATTGTGGAGTCTGCCAGTTTCATGTTGAACTCTCCTCTTGTTGCTTTTTTTTCTTGCTTGCTGGTGTCTTTGTTGTTGTTGTTGGTTGTTGTTTCTGAGCTCCTTCTCTGGGTGGCTCTCAGAAGAGTCTGCTGTTGGCTTTCCTGACTCTGCAGTTGCTCAGCTCAGTTCCCTCAGCTCTGCTGTGCTTCTGCTGGAAAAACTTTGCCTTCCCCTACAGGATTTAGATGCACGAAGTGCTCCATTCCATTGCACATCCTACTTTTTTTTCCCTCTAGTACTGTGGACATCAGAATAGCTTGGGTTTTGCTCCAGCGCTCTCAGAGGAATTTTTTCCTCCTTGGCCTGTTGACAGGAGTTTGATCCCATCCTCCTGCCCCCCCACTCCAGCTCTTGACCAGCTCCCCTCTCAGTCTTCTCTTCCCCAGGGCTCTCACTGCAAGCAACCTCCCTCCACAAATAGCTGAAATAATTGTGCCTTGCTGCTTGCAGGGTGCACGTGTTGAGACCACAGAGAGAGAAGGAAGCATTCCTCAGGGAAGGGAAAAGGCCTCACGAGCCACAGTGATTGTCCAGTCAGGGCACTAAGTGCCAAGTTGGCCTGATTCCATCCACAGCATGATGACACAGGAGGCCTATCAAAGCAAGCTCAGGAAAAAAAAATAAAAGTAGTTTATTTTATATTGGTTTTTTGCCTCTCTGAGCCCAGTGCAATCATCCCTGCCAGTTTCGACCAAGGAACAAAAGCAGAGCCCCCCCTGAAATGAAATGGTTCTTGGCACCTTGAGGTCACACCAGAATGGCAAAGAAGTTACTAAAGGACCAGTAAGATTACAACATGGTGAACCAGGTTCAACTGCATTAAAAAATGGGTTTTTTTCTGTTTGGGGAGGATATCTATTATTGCCTCCATCCCACTGGAAGGGGTGATCTCTGCACTCTATAGATGGTCCCATCTCTATAGAACTTAATGCCTTGAAATATCACAAGGTAAAAATGGGAGTGCTTCAATAGAAATGGATCCAATTTGACTTAAAAAGCCAACTTTTAAGGCATTTTACCAAAGGTTCACCGTGTAGATTCCATCACTGGACACGGAGGCTGTGCTTTCTGGAAACTTATGTTTTGTCAAGAAAGATTGGACCAGGTGATCTTTGAGGTCCCTTCCAACCTGGTGTTCTATAACAAAATAAAGGAACATGGGTCAAAAACAAACCTCCCCAGTTCAAGAGAGACAAGGAGCTACTGGAGAGAGTCCATTGGAGGCTGGGGAGATGCTGAGAGGCTGGAGCATCTCTGTGTTGGTCCAGGCTGAGAGCCCTGGGGCTGTTGAGCTGGAGCAGAGCAGCCTGAGAGGGAAGCTGAGCAATGTTGTATTGCTGTAGTGATGTATATACCTAATATCTCTTTATTATACCAGAAGAATATAGATTATTTGCATTTTAGGAAAGGCTGATGGAGATATTCACTGGTCTCCCTGATGTCCTGCATGCTGCTTGCTTAGCTGCAAGAGCTAGAAGGGAATTGTCTGTCTCAGCCTTTGTTCAGGGAGAGTTCCACAGTAAAAAACCAAGGGAATGCTTCCCCCTGTACCCTGCCTCTGTACCAGAAGGAAGAAGAGGCCAGAAACAACAGAAAAATTGGAAAAGCTACTAATTACCCTAAATTATCCTCATTTTTTCCCCCTATTATTTCAAATGCTTCACAGCACCATCTCACCCTTCTTGTGGATTTTGATGCTCTCAAGCAGGATGGCAAAATTTTCCTTGGGTTGAAAAATAAACACAATAAACCTTTGTTTTGTGAGAGATGATGGACAGAACCAGAGAACAGTTCATTCCTAGCCTGTTTCTCCAGCCAGCAAACACAGAAACATTACCTGACCCCCCTCCCTTTTCATCTGTATCTGAGAACTGTTGCACAAGCTGCTCTTTCACAGGATTTCAGCAAGAAATACTCCAGCACTCTGAAGGCTGGTTTTATTCTTCTCCCTAAAAGCTCCAACTTTCCCTTCAAACTCTGGACGTCATCCCCAGCAAATGGCAGCCAGAAATGGGCATTAAGTGGTTTGTTTACTCAGAACTTGGCAGGGCCACAACAAAGAACAGAATGTAAAGAATGAACTCCCTTTGCAAAAGTCACCCAAGCAAAAGCCTCTACCTTCCCAAAGCAGACTTAGATATTTGGGGATTGCTCAGCTCTCAGAGAGCTGAGAAATGTTTGAAAACCAGTCTAAACCAACAAAACTAAGCCAGGAGGAATGAGAAAGTTCTCCTTGGATCTGCTTTTTCACTCCAAAGGCATTAGGCAAAGATGAGGTTTTTCAACGCCCCGATCTGCACGAGCAACCGCTCTCCGTGGAACGTGTAGGAACCTGCTGGGATTCCAACTGCTTCCAACTTCCCCTGGGCTGCAGCAGCTGGGTAGATTTGTTTCCACCTGCTTTCACCAGTTGTCATTCCTGAGGTATGCTTCAGAAAGCCAGTTTAGCTCCAAACTGTCAGGTTTGGCTGAAGCCAAAACGATTCGTTTCTATTGATCGCATCGATGGAAGCCTCACGTTGCTCCCATTCCCAGCTCTGCACCCAGACTCAGTCTAGATGGTGTTTGCTTGGGTTGGTTTTAACCCCAAATGTCCTTTTTTTACCCAAAGTAAAACCATGTGTGGTCAATCCCATGCTCATCTCCCTCCCCACTCCGCTCTAGGAGTTGCAAAGTTGATCAGAGAAGAGCCCGTCCGAAGGTGGCTGCAGAGAGCAAAAGGAAACACATGAAAAATCTCATTTTAAATTGTTCAAATCCTCTCCCTCCAAAGCTCTTTCAAAGGCTGGCTGCCTCCATCCCCTCTGCTGGGGTTGGAAATGAGGCTGCCAGCTAGATCTACCATTCCTCCTCGGAGTGGGTGTGGGGAGGGAAGGTATCTCAAGTACAAGAAAGGATGATTACCAAGTCTAAAGAGAGCACGTCATGAAATGAAGAAATACAGGACTATTTTTAAAGCAATTATTTTGTGTTTTTTGCCATGAAAACGTGCTGCTGTATTCCCCTCTGCTTGGCATTCCAGAGGGGGTGTTGCATTTAGCTAGCAAAATTAATTTGCTCGGAGAAAAGAAACTGGAAACACTGGCAGCAAAAGAGAAAAAAACCCTAAGTTGAGAATTTTGTTTCCTATGTTTTGAAGGGGGAAAAATTATGTTTCCAAAACATGAGCAGCTCCAGTTCTGCAGTAAGAACCACCCCTGGGAGGGCATCAACTCCTCTCCCCCAGGAGCAAAGCAGAGATGTGTGAGTGCAGACAAATCTCTCAGCCATCCAACCCCCCACCACTTACCCGTGGAGAAAGTTTGCAGAACTCTCTGCCATCACTTGGGAAGTTGGAGGAACTCTTGTGAAATGTGACCTGTTATGTAAACCTGTATTTTAAGCAGTGAACTAGAGACAGGAGGAAGGAGCACAGGGGTTGGACACCTAACCAGCTGTCCCAGTTTGGCTGAGCTGTTTTAGCTGTCAGTGTGTGAATTCTTCCTGTGTGAGGATTATAAAGTATGGGAGTGAGCTCAGCTCCTCGTTGGAATTCTAGTGCCTTTGCCTCAGAGTAACAGCACAGACATGCTCTGCTAGCCCACAGCTAACACTGCTGCCTTCTACAGCTCAGACCCACTTGCAAAGCTCAGAAGATGGATTTATGAAGATCTGAAGTGACACAAACATGCTTAGCCCAGGCTGGAATTTTCCTGCCACCTTCACTAATTAGAGAAGCACAGAGTGGTGGGGGTTGGAAGGGAGCTCTGAGGATCATCGAGTGCAACCCCCCTGGCAGAGCAGGGCAGAACTAGAGCAGATCCCTCAGCCAGGGCTGGAGAGGCTCCAGAGGAGACTCCACAACCTCTCTGGAGTCTGTTCCATGCTCTACACCCCTCCCAGCAAAGTTCTTCCTCATGTAGAGGTGGAACTCCCTGTGCTCCAGCTGGAATCCACTGCCCCTTCATCTATCACAAGGCATGAGTGAAAAAGGGTTGTCCCTGCCTTGCTGACACCCAGCCTTGTAGTGAATCCCCAGAAGCACTGAAATCCTTGTTCCAGCAGGAACTCTGCCAGGGAAACACCTATGGGAGCTTCTTTCCATCACTATGGGAAGCAACCTCCTAGTCCTCTCCAAAAAGCCCCTCAAATCTTGATTGTATATCAAGAAATTACCAAATTCAGGTTTGGTGGGAGCACATTCTGGAATCCAAGAGGCCTTTTGGGGAGTGTTTTGCCAGGAACACCTTATCATGGTAGGAAAGGGAGTGGGTTCCAGGGTGGGCACCTTCAGTGAGCCAGGAAGGCACAGAGAACAGCAGCTATTTTGCCAGTCCAAAGCCAAGCATGACCAAATATCACCTTAAACCAAAGCAAACCTCTAGCTAGATGTGAAAAACCAGCCAGGCAACATCTCAGGATGAGCTGCAGGGTGACCTCCATGCTCTCCAAGCTGGGATATGGATGCTCCACTTCACTATCCTCACTTGGTAGCTGGATTTGGGCACTCAGAGCCCATGCTGGGGGCATCCAGGACAGATGAGCCAGTGCTGGAGCAGGTACCTGGAGATGTGCCACGTCCCCAGCAGCTCTGTTGGGGCACCCAGCACCACCCTCCTACTGAACTCCTCACCTATTACCAGGCAACACCAGGATAGGTTTTCAGCTTTCCCAAGAAAAATATTTTCATCTGGGATTGAATTTTTATATATATATTTTTTATTATTTTTTTTTTTTTACTGTTTTAAAACTAACATTAGCAAATGTGATTGCACAGTGCACAGATCTGTCAGATTTGTTCTCAGCTGCAATCCTGAAACATGTCATTATCGTGTGCTGTGTGAGCAAAGCTGGGCTTAGCTTCCATGTGACTGAGCTCTAAATTCATTTATGGATAATGTTCCTTTACAATGCCTTCAATCTTTTGCTCCATCTTATCTTAATGAGTACTTAACCTCTTCAAAATAGGTTACTGCCAGAGAGACTAAAAACAGAGTGGTAAAGCCCCTGAGAAAACATCAGGAAGGAATGTCCTGCTCAGGTAGCTCTGCCCTCCTTCCACACAACTTCTGGAGGGTGAAGTTTACTGAGGTTTCAAAGGCACTGCAAAAACACATTTTCCACTGCATATATTTAAAAACTCGTTTGTTCTCACAGCACCTTATTTGTGGCAAAATGATAGACTGAAAAGCATACCCTTCTGGAGAACATCATGATGTTGCACTTCCAACCTCAACATCCTGGGTTTGGGGACCTCTGAAATAATCTGCACGCTCAGAACCTTGGAAAAAAAAGGAGAGTTTAGTTAGAAAAGAAATAAATCAACTGGAATTTTCCTTTTAAAATCCCAATTTTCTTCTGCTCAGCTGGCCTGTAATTCACATTGGGAGTTGCAAGAAGTGGGGGATGGACAAACTGTCCCCCACACCCTGTCTCCTCAGGAACTCACTGTCATGTGGAATTAATTACCCTTTTTTTTTTTCACTAAGTACATATAATTTCAAGTTCATGGTCCAGCATCTCTGATTCATAGCCATAAAAGTTGCACAACAGCAGAATTCTATAGAACAAAGGTTAATTGGAGGGTAAAATACCCCTCTTAATGAAAGACAACTGGAAACATACCCTGGTTTCAGAGACAGCAAATAACTATTGATCTTTCATTTCTGATTGCAAGATGTAGAAATTCAGTGTATTTAGAGCAAGCAAAGAGCTGCTCAACCCCTGCAGTGCCTGGGATTGTCTTGAGCTGTTCCAGGTGAATTCCTCAGTGTCACAAAACAGCTTCATGACACCTACACCTTCTTCACTTAACTCTGGGAGTTTTTAGGCAATCTCAAAGATCTCAGAGATCTCCCTGCCAGCCTTTAGAGACCAGAGCTGGCTCTTTGACTCCAAAACTAGGAGAGGGCTAAAAAATTCCACTTAAACTGGTAGTTCTTCTATTTGCAGCTCCTGTCTGAAAGTGGGGAGGACTGGAATCATCCTTCCAGTGTGAGCTGAGAGCCTGAGGTGGTCTCAGGGCTGTGGCTTTGGGAAGAACACCATCCATGATGAGACTCCAAACAGCCTCATCCCATCTGGCAGCAGGGAGGTTAGGTTGAAAAGATAAACAGAGCAAGGAAAAAGGCAACAGAGGAGGAGAGGAAAGGCTGGGAGAGTGAAGAAATGGCATTTTCTACTCATGAAGAATGAGTGCTGTGGTCAAAACCCAAGCTGTTCCAGCACTTTCTGATTCAGTTCTGCTTTGTTCAGCAATGCTGACGTGCTGAAATTAAAATGATTTGGGGAACACATCAATCTGATAGGACCTGTTCCTGGAGGGTTATTTGCCTGCTTGTTTTACTAGAAGCCTTGGCTCCCAGACAGCCTCTGAGCTGGGCTATTGGGAAAGGCAGATTCCCAGGCTCCCCAGAATCTGGGTATTAAAAGCAATTAATTATTGATAGGAGTCGACTTTATGCATGTTTGCCTTATCAACTGATCTGTGGCTGTGCCTGCAGCAGGGGAGCAGCACATCTGATGGGCTTTAATGATGCACAAATCCCACCCCAGCAGCAGGGGTGCTGAGCTGAGCAACTCTCTCCCTGGTTAAAAATGGGAAAATCGGGGGAGAAATGAGAAGTTTTTGAATGAATTTCCCTCCATCAGCACGGAGATGGTTTTGGGGAGTGGGATTCGATCTGTGCAGAGGAGTTTTGCTGGTGCTGGGAGAGATGAGGCAGCTGCTCTCTGCAGTTTGCAGCGGTGCCGTTAGGTGGTGCTTGGAACAGGGGGTTGGAAAGAGGGAAAGTGAAAAAAAAAAGAGAGAAAAAAAGATCTCGGGTTAATATGATAAGAAAATATTAAGAAATATCAGTATTAAAAATAT
>JANHGL010014539.1:24187-49028 GCA_024611195.1 Ceyx melanurus | reverse complement strand
AGAAATATTTTAATTTTAAGAAATTGTAATATTAAGAAATGTTTTCTTCCAGCAATACTTTCTTTTTCCTAAAAAAAAAAAAAAAAGAGAGAGAAAAAAAGAAACAAACCAAGTTATTCTAGGATTCAGCATCCACTCTAAAAAAAAAATAATCTGATTTCCAGGTCTTGGCAGAGCAGGGTAATGAAATAAATAACTATTCAACTCTTCCTCCTGCCTCGAGCATCTCTGCTGACACACACACACACTCCTTAAATAAGCCTCAGCCCAACTCCTGCTGCTCCTGCCCTAGATCTCTATCTCACTTCAGGCTGATAACTGGATTTCCAGTAAGATTGGAGTCAGAGAGTGAAGCAGCAGCTCAGGTAGCAGCTCCAACAGGGGTTTCCAGGAAAAAACTGTCCAAGTGCTCAGTGGCATGAAGGATTTTTTGCCTAAGAAAGAGCTCGCTGGAAATTAAGAATAAGTTCTGCTCCTGTAGGGAAGAGCAAAGAGGTAAGTCCCAGAGAATCAGGGAATTTTTTAGGTTGGAGGAGATCTGTAAGATCAACCCCATCCATCCCCCAGCACGAATTAATCTGTCACTTGGGTTTTGTGTCACCCTTTAGACAACTCCTGATTTCCATCACTACCTTGTTGCACTGAGATCCACAGCTGAGTGAGAATAAACACCTTTTATGTCTTTTTAACCAGCTGCCTTATCATTTCAATTCTTGCATTATTGAATTATCATCAAATAATGGATAATCATTCTTTATTCATGTCCTCTGTGCCACCTTTGATTTTTATAGCAGCAGCTCTCAGAGCAAAAGACAAAATGGCTGAAGGTAAAAAGAAAACCAAATCCTCCACTAACTGCTTAGGAAACTATTTAGAAATCTACAATTTGCTTATGTGCTGCATGGAATGAATGAAAGAAAAATAAATACAGAGAAATCTGGAGTTGAATATTGGCAGAACTGCTTGTGATCTTTGTGTGAGGAAGCTCCTAAACCCCTGGAATTGGACTAAGGAGCTTTCTCACCTCTTCAGAAGTTACCTCAGATGCCAAGAGGAGGGAGGTGGTTGGACAAAAGGTCTCAAGAGAGGCAGCTGTTCCATTTTCAAGCCTCTCTCCTTCCTTTTAGGCTTTAGATTTCACATCAATATTTCTTTCCATGCATGCATCTATGTACCAAAACTAAGAGTTGAGAAGCTTCCAAAACTTGGCTTTTAATTAAAGCCATGAAAGTATAATGCTCACACTGAATGAGTATCAAAAATAGAGACAAAACTGAGAAAATATGCAGGCATTTTTCTTGGGTTTTGTCAGGCACTGCAAAGACAATTAAGTTTCTTTTCTTCACTATACATATAATACTCAGAAGTGAAAGCTTAATTAACTTGTCAGAAACCATGGCATCTCTTTTCTTGAGCTGCTGAACCCACCTTCCCAAAAGACTTGAAGGGGGAAAAAAAAAAAACCCACAAACCCTAAATGCTGTAGTTGAAATACCTGATCACACTGACAGCCCTGTCCTGGAACACACTTTGTCTGTCATTGGCAGAGGGTTTTTTCACCACCAGCTGCTTCCATTTGACTGGGATCATCAGAGAGCAGAACTGCTCCCAGGCCATGGCTGCTGTGTGTTGTGCTCAAGGAGTAAGATGTGGCAGCACAAATTCATCCTACCTGGAGCAGCTTTATCAGGGAAAACCTGAAAGTTTCAGCAAAAGATCAGAATCAGAAGGTAACAGAATTGCAGGGGTTGGCAGGGAGCTCTGGGGATGCTCTGGTGCCACCCCCCTGCTCCATCCAGGGGCACCCAGAGCAGTGCAGTGTCCAGGGAGGTTGGAATCTCTCCAGAGAAGGAGACTCCACAACCTCTCTGGGCAGCCTGGGACTGGGATCTGGTACCTCAAAGAAAAGATGGAACCTCCTGGGTTCCAGTTGGTGCCCCTTGGCCTGTCACTGGGCACCACTGATGAGAGTCTGGCCCCATCCTCTTGACCTATACCCATTCAATATTGATCAGCATTGATCAGAGCCCCCCTTGGGCTTCTCCAGGCTAAACAGCCCCAGAGCTCTCAGTGTGATGCTGATCACAGAGCTTTTCGTGCCAATGAAAGGTGCTGAGAACTTCTGAGATGATACAGCAGTTGTGAAAGCAAAGGTTTGGGGTTTTTTTAACCCCTAAAAAATCCAATAGCCCCACTTGAGCAAGTTTCAGACACATGAAGTAGCAAGAAAAAAAGTGAGGAGCCCTATTTATGCTGCAGAGGCCAAGGCAACAGGCCTGGGACTGCTGTGTTCTGGGCTGGCTGGCCTCTGGTTTTTGTGGATATTTCACATTTCTTCTCACTGAGTCCAGTGGCAGCTGTGGCCAAGAAGCCCCTGTCAGCAAACGTTGACTGGAATTGTGCTTGCAGCAGCTGGGGGAGCCCCAGAGAGACTCTGGCCTCAGCTTCCAAGAACTGTGAGGGTTTTGAATGAGGGATTTGGACAAGAAGTGTGGGCTCAGCCCAGGGAGCAGGCAGAGCATGTTGAAGCAGCAGCCAGAAGGTCCTGAGTGGGACAGAAGTTAACAAACCCACCACTAACACTGGAATTGGGCAAGGGTAGTAAGTGGCTTTCACACTTTAAGGTGTTTTGGGTTTTTTTTTAATGCAGTCTTTCACCATCAGCTCACTTAAGTCTGCAAGATATTGTACTTTATCCTCCTGTAATCTCCTCTCCAAGAGATACATGTTTAAATAAAGTGCAAAGGTCTGGCTGCTTTACTGCATGAGTAATGACCTAATAGCTCCTCTTTAATAATGAAGCACAGAACAGAGCACACAGAAGGGGGTTTTTTTTGCCTTCTCAATTTAAAAAATGAATTAAAATTTCTCTCCATGGGGGCTAAGTGACAGTAGCAGGGAGTAGAAATTGTTGTGGGTTGGGTTGGTTGTTTTGTTTTTTTCCCCAAGGCAGAGGAATATTGCTGAGGATAATTTTTCACCTCCCGTATCAATCACTGTTTTTACTCCTATTTTACTCCTTTAACTCACTGTTTTTTCTTTCCAGCACTGTGTCAGATTTGGGTGAGCTCTGGGATTTGCTGCAAGTAGCTGTCTGCTCAACAATCTTGTCCTCAACCCCACCTAGCAGGTGAGATTGAGGAAGCCTCTTCTCTGCTGATAGGTATTAAAAACAAACACATGCAATTCTCAACCACTCCACACAAAATGAGGCTTCAGCTCTTTTTTTTTTTTGGTCTCAAAATAAAAGTAAATTAAAGTTTCACATCTTCCCTGTGACAGGGTGCTCCAGAGACAAGCAGAGACCCAACCTGGGAGCTTTCAGAGCAATCTTCATTAAGATATTTCTCTTGATACATAAAGGAAGCTTTTCTATAATACATCAATATTATGCAGGGTCTCTGGGCACTGCTGGTCATGAAAGGTATGATACCTATGGAGAATATTTTGATAAGCCCCTGTCTCTGTTATTTCATATCTCCAGTCATTTATAGCTCTTTGGTTAGATATGTGGCAGCTCACTGCTTTGGAGATACCTGATTCAGGTCTCCAGATGCCAGCCAGGACAGGAGTAGAATCAGCTGATGAACGCTGGTGACACGTCTGTATTTATCAGCTTAAACCAGTTAATGGGATGAACTTATTGCTGGGGGAATCAGCAGCAATAAACCACACTGGGGGCATCCCCAGCAACTGCAGCTGCTGAAGGTGGAAGGTCCTGCAGGAAAAGAGCAGCTCGGGTGGGCTTCAGAGGGAAAAACTGCAGCCATACCTTTGCCAGGTGCCTAGCAGACCCCAGCTTTCTCTCAACTATCAGCAAAATCCAAACAGAAGGGAAAAAAAAATAAATGGATCCTGTTTCCCAGATGAACAGAAACGCTAAGCCCTGGATGTGAGGAAGGAATTTTCACCCCACTCACACATGAGTTAGGGCAATAATCCTTCTCCCCATAACAGATTTAGATTAGTGATGCCCACGGAATTAGAAGGGGCCTTTTGAGCAGGGAAGCATGTGCTGGTAGTCTGGGAAAGGTGTTTACAACATGTGTTTTGCAGGTATTAAAGCTCCTGAGGCACGGTGGTTTGTAAAGGCACAACACGTCCTGCTGTTTCCCCGGGGCCTCTGCTCTGCTCCCCACCTCTCTGTCCCTCCTCTCCCTCCACAGGCACAGTTGAATCCTTAATTGTTTTGCTCCAGGTAGAGGCAAAGGCATAAAATACACCAGTTGGGACACAATTAGTGCTCTAAAAGACTGGAAAAAAACCACATCTGGCAAACAAGTGTGAGAGCCCGGGGAGCTCTATAGTCGAAACTCAGCTCTCCAAGGAGGGAGAAATATGTTCCCGAGCATGGCTGAGCTTTCCAGCAGGGTTTTGGGCTCTCACTCTCCCTTCCAGGCTGCTCTCATTTCCTGAGCAAATAAACCAAACTCTCTTCCTAGGGAGATGCTGCATAAATCCTGGTCACATTAAGGCTGGCTCTCAGCCCGTGCAGACGAATGCCAACCCCGGCGAGGTCGCTGCGGTCACCACCCAGGCTTCTCCACAGCAGCCTGAAGGGCTTGGTTCATCAAAGCTGAAGCCTCCAAAGCACTGGAAACACAGGTTTCCTAATATTTAGCTCGCCCAGAAACCTTGAAACTCGACCAAAGTAAACTTGGAAGTGCAAAGGGAGGATGTTGAAGGTTGGAGACTGAAACGATGCTTGTGCTGCTTCGTATTTCATCAGATTATTCTGTTAACACTGCAGTTGGGCCACTGGTAGGTCCAGATAGATCATCAAACATTCCTCTTTCTGTCAGACCTTCCAGCATCTGCTCTGATCTCCAAGGATATATTTGGCCTAAAAAACACCCACCTCTAAATCAAGAAAAGAAGGTAGAAACCAATGGCTGGATATTGAAGTGGATTGACTTTTATGACAAAGAACTATTCCCCTTGCACTGCTTGGGGCACCAAACTGCAGCCAGCTCCCAGAGATGAGAATCTGGGGTTCATCAAACAACACTGTGCATCTCACTGACAAGAAAAATATCCACATACCTTCAACAGCAGCTTGTTGGGGTCTAGTTGTAAAAGATCTGCTGATGGAAACACCTTTGTGCCCAGATTCTGAAGGGAATGGGTTTTTGTTGATTCTCATGATTCAGAGGAGGGAAAAGGAGATGATAAGAATAATGCAAAACACCAAGGGAAATTATATTAACTTATATTTGCTCATTCTTGAGGCACCAGCTCTAAGCAGAGCCAGGACCTGGCCCCCCAGTTGTGAAGTGCCCCTCTCACCTCGACAGTTTAGCTGAGAAAACCCAATGCAAACAGGATGGATCTCACTTGAAATGATTCACATGGACTATCAGCAGCAGACAGAGAGCCTTGTCCTGTGCCTAAATAAAGCACAAAATCTCCCTCCTAGCATCTCACTGAGGAAATAGCCCATTGATGTTATTATCACACATGACACTTGCCTGTTAGATTAGACCCACACAGGACCCACGCTGGACTGGGAACATAAAAGCCTCACCTTTCAACCTCACAAGTATTTTAAGGAATGTTTTCTCCATAAAATCATCATTTCAGGAAATAATCAGGTTTAACTGAAGTGAGCTGTGGTGATTTATGGAGGCAAACAGCAGGCTGGTGTCCTGGATGTGGTTGAGGATCACACAACAAGCTGTGATGTGCTTTGCACTTCTCACCACTGGGATTGACACTGTCAGCAGAGCCCAGCAAGAGCCAAAAGTCTAGAAATGCCTTTTGTCCTTTTTTCTTTTTTCCTATCATTCTTTAACAGATATGTCACTGAGATCCTCCCCTGTGGTCCAAGCAGTTACACTTTGGTTTTCTGTGGTTAATCAGACCAGCAGAAATCTTGCAAAATCCACTGGCAGGGATCTAAACATCTCAGTGACTCACCATGGCTGCAAAAGTTTGACCAGTTCCTTTCACTCAGTGATTCATTCAAAACAACTGTCAAGAATGGACCTCAATTCTTTTGGGCAGCATGCATAGAGTGGTCCTGGGTGAGCTGTGCAAGAGGGAAGGGAGATAAATTGGCAGAGCTCTCTCATGGTAAAGAAACACTTGTGCAAGCAGCATGTTTTCTCCAAAAAGAAATGCCTTTTGACCAAGTTGGGAGACAGAAAAATTCCAAACCTCATCCACACTACTGAGAAATCACAGGATTGTTCACATTTGTCCACAAAGAGGTTGAGAAACGTGTTTGAAACACAGTTTGCTGCAGGAACCCCAGCAGTTTCTGTTTGTTACTTCAGAGAATTCTGAATGAGAGTGTGAGTTCCAAGAGGAGGCTGGAGAAATCTGCTACCTACTCACCAAAAAATGACTGGACAGAGAGTTTTTAATTGAATCCCAACTGTGCTGCTCTCAGTAGTCAGCACCCCATTCCATGCAGATACACTTGGTTATAGGTAATAAGATTACTTCTGGGTTACTGCCTTGTAGCCTCTAAAAAGGCTGCCAAGAGGGAATACACAACATGCTCCAGGGTTAAGGAAGCCTAACACGGTGCCAACATCATACTGTGACATTGCCTGCAGAGTGTGAAAGGATTATATCCTGTCTTAACATACCATTGCACCCATGCCAGAAAATGGAACAGAGGCTAATCACTGAGCAACTATGCAAGTCACTAAATATAAATATAAACTGGTTTCTGCTGCTAGAATATCAAGTTTCCCTTCAGAGCAGCTCTCTGAACAACGGCTCGGAAAAGTTTCTGCTCTAAGTTCTCCTATTTATGGCATCTTGGTCATTTCCAGATGAAATCAAATCAGGCTATAGCAAGGAGAGGGTTGGGAGTGGAGCTTTTTTATTATTATTATTTTAATATATGCCATGCAAACTTACTCCAGGTCTGGATTCTCTCCAAGTCACGAGTTACTAAACACCAAAGATTTGGCAGCCAGATTTTACAGCTCCTTTTTTCTTCTTGCTGCCTGAGTCAGAACTGAATCCTAACTCCACTCTCCTGCATCCATACTGGGTCTAGGGAGGGAAAAGTAGGTCATCAAAGACAAAACCAGGCAAAACCAGGGCAAAACTGTGGCCCCACAGAAGTAAATGGCAAAGCACTAACTTTACCAGAGAAAAGAATTCACTGGAAATACCTGAGGGTGACATGACACAAGAGCAGCTCAAGTGAGGTACCATAAAGTCTTTTTTATACATTTCAGTGTAGTCTTATCCTCAGAATCAGAATCATTTGGGTTGGAAGAGACCTTTAACATAGAACATCCAGTCCAACCACCCTCCAGCACTGCCAGGGCACCACTGCCCCATGGCCCTCAGCACCACAGCTCCATGGGGGGCTTGGAAACCCCTCCAGGGCTCACAGGGACTCCAGCCCTGCCCTGGGACAGCCCTGGAGGGGAAGAAATTGCTCCTCAGCTCCAACCTAAATCAAAAAACCCTAAACTAAGCTACTAAAACATTTTAACTTTGGCATCATAAGTCATGTGGGGCTGCCTTCCCCCACTTTTCAAAGGGATGAGCACCAAAGAGACCTCATGACAAACCATGCCTAATCTCACCGTGGCCCAGGGTGACTCCAGCAGATCCCCAGTGCTGCCCAGAGTAGCCAGGACTACAGAGTAGTAGACTGCAGTAGAGGACTGCAGAGGTTTACCTACCTTACATCACCAAAAAAAAAAGTAAATTACAAAAGTAAGAGAAAAAAGACTAGGCTTTATATGCCTTTTTATACTTGATTTACTTAAAGTCTAAATGTGGTGGCATGATGCCAGTAAAGTTTAATTGTTATATTATAAAATGATCAAAAAACATGCTTGGGAAGAAGAAAGGAGGCACCTTTTTTTGTTAAGCCACTGTCAGTTCTCATGCCCTGTAATTCTGACACTTAATGTGTTTTCATTTTCTCCTTAAACCCATCTAATCAGTGTTATGCCTTCCTCTGTATTTCTTGTTTTCAAGAATTAATCAAGTTAATGTTCCTCAAAAAGGTTTAAATTTGTTCTCAATTATACTGTAGATGCTTCTTATAACATGCTTTCATTTGCAGCTGACCTTTGATGGGGAAAACAATGGTAAACAATGCCAAGGAATATGTATTATAGCCCAAGAAAGCAATCACAATTAGAAACCCAAGATTTAAGACCTCCAAAATTGCATCAGACATTTTTCTGCTTCACAGTAAATCCAAAGAGTTTCCCAATCAGGCTTTAAAGTCAAGTTGAAATGCCCTCAATAATTTGCACTTCTTCCCAGAAGGATTTGAGTTACCCACAAAAGAAAGTAAATGAACCCGAGGGCTGCAGCAGAACTCAGAGCCTGAAACAGAAACCACAAGATCCCATCTGAATGGAAGTGGTGAAGGCAAATTCATTAATAGATAGAAGAATATTAGTAACCTGAAAAAAACAAAATATAAGAAGATAACTCTTGATGGACAAAGATAGCTAGTAAAATAATATGGTTAGTAAACAGAGATTGTTAATCCATAAACACCAATAAAGGGGGTTTGTCTTTCAAGGAATCTACTGATTTATTCTCATTTTCTCCCATTCCACATTTTCCCTTCAAAACACTTGTAATCCAAATTCTGATTATTAGAGTGAGGTACTTGTAAATCAAAATTTTCAACTCTTAATTTGGGTAGGATTGAGCAAGATGCTGTTCCATGGGCTAAATCCAAGGTGGATTTTGAACCCAAAAAGCTGCTATTCCCTTGTTTCAAAAGAGGTTCTGAAAATGTCTTAGCAGGTTTACCTGGGACAACCCTACTTCTTTTGTCTTACTCCAACTCTGTGTCTCCACTTCTTCCCTCCAGCAAACAGTTCCTTCCTCATCAAGGGAAAAAAATCAACTAATCAAAGGTAAAAAAAAAAGAGCACTCACAGCTACTGCAGAAGATCTGGTGGGGACAGCCCCATGTGCTGCTTAGGATGACTCCAGTTCAGGTTGACATCAAACACAACAGAACTCTAACTGAAGGGTGATTTCACACTGCAAGTTCTCAGCAGGAGGTATTTTTTTTCCTTGCATTGGGGCAAATCTGCTTGATATTTGGCAATTTTGGGCTTCTGCATACTTAACACAACAGGAAAATAGAGCTGTTGGACCAGCTCTTGCCACCCAAGTGAAACATCATGTCCAAATCCATCCCTGAAACAATTTCTCTGTTCTTTGATCTCAGTGAAGCCACTGTTTCAGGCCCTGAAATCCAGGCAAGCCAAACCTAAACGATCAATTTGGCATTAATTAAAACATCACTAGTAATAACAATAAACCGGAGCAATATTTGCCACTTTCACGGTCTTTTTAAATCAGATTTTTTACATTTTAAAGAGTAACTCTCCGAGTCTATGAGGAACAGCCAGACCCTTTGCACCAGGGAGCTCCCAAACACACAGGATGCCACAGAACTGAAAAGCTAATTTCAGCTATGAGCTTGAAAGTGGCTTTGGAGTGAGTAAGAGACATGAGGAATGCCACAGCTTGCAACTCAACGCTCACGCAAGTTCTGCCAGCAAGGGTACTCAGAACTCCATGTTCCTCAAGCCAGTTCCCACTCTGTCCAGTCACTGTGGACAGGCAGTGCTTGTATTTGGATTTTCCTCCCAGGTGAAGGTAGCAGGGGAAGGAGAAAGGAAAGGCAGCAGAAGTTAGAGATGCAGGAAACAGCAGGTGTTTGATCAAGGACAGCTTTGAGGTGGAAAAGGCAGACGTATTGAGATGGGGGATGAGGGAAGGAAGTCATGTCTAGGAGCAGGTGGTCCTCAGGGCCTGTCAAGTGACTGGATGGATGTGGTGGTGATTGACAGCTTCTGTGCTGGCTGTCAGGGGGGCTTGCTTCAGCTGAAGGAAGTTGCCAGGGCCATATGGCAGGAAAGGGATAGCCAAATTTTAGGAGCACGTTGACAATATAGTCTATAAAAATACCTTGCTGGAGCTTCTGGAGGAGCTGCAGGAGGGGAGTGGAGAGGGCAGAGTAACTCCCACCCCAGTGCCCTGATTACAAAGCGAGCCCAAGGTGAGCTCCCAAGAAAGGAAAAACAAGCTGAAGGTTCCAAGAGTCACGGCAGCCCACACACCCACCCACACCCCATCACAGCTGCAGTGCAGGTCTGCAAAATATGCTCCTCTCATGACTAAAAGGCACCTGAGATAAGCCTGTTGCTAGTAGGAAAACAGAGCAGAGGATTTCTTGGTCTCAAGGAGCCTTGAGAAACTACTGTCACAGCTGGGAAATCTCCATCTCAAAGGGCAGGTGACTGTGGAAGAGCTGCAGAGAATGTGGTGGGGCAGCACACCAATGTAGGCCACAGCACCTGCATGGGAATCTGGTTTGGGGAGGAAGGGAGTTCTAAAATCCATCTAATCCAACCCCCCTTCAGGGAGCAGGGTTGTCTGCACCCAGAGCAGGGTGCTCAGAGCCCCTCCAACCTCCCCTGGGATGGTGCCAGGGCTGGGGCAGCCACCACCTCTCTGGGCAGCCTGACACAGCCTCTCACCACCTTCACAGTGAAGAATTCCTTCCTTCTATGTAGCCTAACTCTCCCTCTTTTAGTTTAACCCATCAGCCCTCGTCCTGTCCCAACAGCCCCTGCTCTAAAATCCCTCCCTATCTCTCTGACAGGCCCCTTGAAGCCCTGACACCCCCAGAAGGTCTCCTGGAGCTTCTCCTCTGCAGGCTGAACCCCCCCCCAGCTCTCCCAGTCTATCCCAGCAGAGGGTTCCAGCCCTCTGGAACTGCTCTGACCCAGCTGCCCCTCACGCTCTGAAACTCCCGTGGAAGTGCAGACCCCCCGACTTTCCCATTTCTTTAAATCAATAGAATTTGCCTGCAGGCATTTTTAAGTGCTCAGAAGACTATTGTTGCTCGTGTTCCCACACTCTGCTGTTGCAAAACTCAGAGGCAATGACTCAAAACAATGTAAATTAAAAAAAAAATACCCAACAAAACCCCTTAAGAAATGTCATCGTTTGTCCCAGAAGCTGAACTGGCTGCTGACAGATTAAATTGCTTCTTATTACAATATAAATTGTGCACGGATTTTGAATGCTTTATCAGTCACACAGGAGCTAACATCCAAACAAAGAAGAAATGGGTTTAATGGTAAACCCAACTGGAAGATACTGCCTTCTAGATATTAAGTTAATGTCTCAATGTTTGGCCAAAGCAAAAGGAGAAAAAGCTGAGACACGCATTTTGAAATTAAAAGAAATACTCCTATTAACCTGATTCTAGTGGATGACTCGCATATGACTGTGACAACCACGTGAATAAAGAGATTATCTTGTGGGGATGGATTATATATTATTACAGTCCATTAGTTTCCTCTTCTAAGTCTCACCATTTTAATGGCACGTTTAACATCAAGCAAATATTATGGGGGAAAACGTCCTTTTTCTCACTCCTTTTGCAGCATTTTGGATCCCCAGCCTACATTTATCCAAGGCCAGAAATTTTTTACTTAAGTTAAACAAGAGTCAACAATTCAATTCACCAGTGCAAAGAAAGGCATCGCATGACCCTACCAGTGAAACCTCTTAACTCATGCACTGGGATATTTCACCACCAGAACACAGAAGCTGATGGAGGAGCAGTGACTCACCCCGATAGATTTATTAGAATCCTGCTGTTGAAGAACTGAAGGGTCTTTCCACCATAAATACTGGTTAAAATATGAACTACAAATAAATGGAGAGAAGAGCCTCTGCAGAGATGAGCACCAGGGCAAAGAACCCCGCTGCCTTCCAGAGCTGCTGGGGGTGAACTACCAACTTTCTCCCTACAGGGTGTTGTAAAAATATTTCCTTCGGTTTCGCTCCATGAGAAAGTCAGTGGATGGCCCCAAGTCTCTCCTGGTTTCTTGCCAAAGCCATGTGAAAATACAATTGTTGCCTGATTTCGACATCTAATATGACACAGACTTGATAAATACCGGGCTCAAGTTCATAGGCTTTAAAAAGCTGTTTCATTGCATGTTTAAAGGGCTTGATCCTGTTCCAGCTGAACTCAATGGACGTTCTCTCATTTACTGCAGGACAAGGTCCCAAAGCCTTGAAGGAATCCAGCCTTGAAGCTATAAAACACCATCTCTCGTGGACAGAAATGTTGAAGGCTCATGAAAAAGCCTGCCTGACAAAATGCAAATCAGTTACTCGGTGCGAAGCCATTTTACAGTGCAGTGCAAAATATCCAATTTCATTTTGATTTGCTTTGCTTTTTGATGGTTTATCTCTTGTTAGTTTAAGAATTCCCAGCATTTTCACTGTCTTGTTTCTGCAGCTGGACCTGCTGGAAACAACTGTCAAGCTCTTGCAAACCAACCTAAGGCACAAACACAATTTCTGAAGCCATACTCAAGTACTAAGCAAGGTATTCTCAGTAGCTAATATTCAGTTGCACTTGCAGGGAGAGTTTTAAAAGCTAAAAAAAAAAATAGATTCAATCTTAAACTGAAGCTAGTTTCCTCTCCTTGAAGTTTTCCTTCTGCAATATAAACCCATCAGATAGAAAAGCAAATTAACAGCAAAATAAAAATAACCAAAAAAAGTATATGAAAAGTAATAAGTAAATTGCCTGAAATTCATTTTTTCCACTTCATAGCAGGCTACTATTTGTTGTGGAATTCCTTCTGAATGCTTCTCCTAATGGGATATAAAAAAAATGAAAACTTTTCTTGGGCCCGAACTACATCAAGTTAGCACAAATGCCTCAAAGTTCACCGTCCTCTGTTCTCCTGGTGAAGAAATAGAATCTCTGAAACTGGGACTGCTGCTAACATGTGGTTCAAATAACAACTGCTCTAAAGCAAAAGTTCATCAGTGAGTCAAGGCCAAGCAGCTCCTGAGCACAGCAGCTTGAGTCATGGGCACGTGGCTTCCTCGAGATGAAGATGGAAGAGGAAGTAAAAATCTTTTTCTAGAGCACTGAACACCTGAGCCATGAATTACAAATGTGGCTTTTCAGAGGCAGCCTTTGCAATGCAGCAGGAAGGGCAAACATGGTGATGTAACTAGGGGTGTCTAACGTGGATCTGCTAAAAATAAATATCTGTGCTCCGAACTCTGACTTCTCTACCTTCTCTTGTAAGTCACACCATGGAAATGAAGAGCTGCTACCCAGTGAGTAACAGAGGCAGAATCTGCTCCTCAAAGAGAGAAAGTGCAGCAGAAAGATGCTGAAAGGTCAGCACATTGCCACTTGGAAGTTACTCATCAGCTGTCCCAACTTCTGCTCTTTCTTTAAACACAAGGCCAGCAAACCTTGAGTGTCTGATAACGAAGGTCATCCTCTGGGAGAATGAGAATTCTCCTCCTGTTGCCACTGTACAATCCATAAATGTGACAGGGGATCCATCACTACCACTGCAAGAGCATTTTAAAGAAAACCCTCTTGAATTCTCTAAGAAACTATATCAAAAGATTCCAAAATCCCTACCCTGAGCTTCTCTTCCATGCACAACCTACCAGTGGTTCCTTTCCAAAATCAGAAGCATCACTGGTGGATCACTGGCTGAACTTGATGATCTTAAAGGTCTTTTCCAATGGGATTCTAAGATTCACTGCAGGGGGGTTGGAGCTAGATGACCTTTAAAGATCCCTGGCAACCCAACCCATTCTATGAGTCTGTGATAACTAATCAGATATTTCTCCCACGTTAGCACTCCCTTCCTCCAGTAACAAGGACATCTAGCATTTGGGGATAAACTTTGCTTTCCAATGTGCCCTGAATCTCCCACAGTGCCAGTCTGTCCAAAGCTCTCTGCCTCAGAGATGTCCTATGGACACCACAGCTTTACAGACAGGACCACACTGAGATCTGCTCGGTGAGCAGACACTTCACTTCTTGGCACTTCAGACAAGAAGTAGCTGCAGTGATTTCAGCAGGACTATCTGACACTTAACAGCTGAAGGGGGGGAGATGCACAGTGCTGTCCTCAGAAAGAGCCAAGGGCTTATGAAAACACCCTGCAGATTCTCAGAGACCTAAAAGATGACAGCAAGGACACGACTTCAGGAAACACCATTCAGGAAAGCAGCAAGAATCAACACTTTGAAAATACTAATATCAGCAGATCCTCTACGTATGATGTAGCTGCTGATATCCTTCCAAGTCAGAGGGAGCTCAAAGCCTCTTTCACAATGGAGTGCCCACATCCCTGCACCACCAACCTGGTGATGAAAAGGTTTTCTCTGCTTTCATTTGTGTAAGGGAGGAGACATGGGAGCAAAAGGAGTGAGGTTACAAAGAAAACTGACTCCACAGCATCATGTCTTCAATAGCAAGTCCTCATTGCCAAGACCTGATGCACTTAATAGCAGACATTTAACATCAAAATGTTCTTAAAGTTTGAAGTGCACTCTGCAGGACTTGCCTGTTGTGCCCACACAGATTCAGCTACAGCGACATTCTTTTTTCTCTCTATTTTCTTTAATCTCTGGTGCAATACATCTTGGATTAATTCCCACACAGTGGGAGAATTCCAACAAGAGCTTTAGAGGATGAACCTACCCAGCCTGGCCTACAGCCTGCTGCCCTGACCACTCATCCTGAAGATGGGCAATGCAGTGGTGACCTCCATGAGGAACAAACTGGGTTCCCTGCTTCTTGGCCAAAGTGCTCTCAAATCCTGGCTATAGGCTGAAGAGAAGGCAGCACCACAATCATCTTTCCCATCAGTAAAAGGGAAAAAAAAAAAAGAGAGTTACAGCAATGAAATTCAGTGGGGACCGAGGCCTGCCAGCGTGTGGGAGGATGTGCTCTGAGGATCTACGTGCCTTGCCTCTTCCTTCCTGGCTCCCAGAGCCAGGCAGACATCTCAGAGGCAGGCTGAGGCAGCTGGGCACACAGGGAAGCTGCAAACCAGGGAAATTTCTGACTAAAAAGGGGGACGGCCAGTACATTTTCATTACTTGCACAGTTGAGCTGATGGTATTTTGGTAGAGCAGTTTTGGATTTAGGCATCCAAGTCTGCCTCGCTGCTAGATCCTTTTTTTGGATTTGGCCTTAAAACCTTATGTTCAGCAGCATTTGTTTTATCTTGGAGACTTAGAACACAAGGAGAATTTGGCTTGACTGTTTTCTTTCTTCATTCACACTAGGAATCCTGTGAATTCATGTGGATGGATCTATGATCAGAACCTCCCCTTTTAATTCAACCCCGTTGCAGGACCCTGAAAGCCACACAGCCTAGAAAGGCAGCAATTAGCAGATAAGGATCTCAAATCTACCTCCAGATTTCTTGGGTTTTCACTATAAATTTCACAAAACTTTCGGCAGCAGAACGTAAGCTCTTTTTAAAAATAGATTTAGACAAGCCCTTTTGTCACAAACATTAAAGCATATTAGCTAGGGAATAAAAACCACCATAAAATACCATTTTTTCTAAGCTGTGCAGCTCCTGAAGTCAGCACGGCTGCGAGACCTGTAACTCAGTCTCAAATGGCTTAAGCAAATTATATGTAATGGGCCAGCAAATTCTATATAATAGGGACATTTCAGTGGTGTTTTATACCTCTCTGTTTAATTTGCTGCCTAAGTGTAACAGAGCAGAAGTTAATGCTGTATGCTTCTTTTATTGAAGTGCTCGTTAAAGAGTAAGAACAATTCAGACTAAAAAATATGTTTCTGAAAGTAACTGGAGAGTAAATATTTACTGGCAGAGCTTTGAAACAACAGACACGAAATCAGCACCACCTTGCTGATTAGAATGCTGTTTTTAAATAGCTTTGCAGCTAAATAAGTCATTATAAATGTGTTAGTATTTGCATGTAGTCACTGGAGATAAAAACAAACCCTTCCCTACAGCACGGAGCTGCAACTGGAGCTGCATCCAACAGTGCCTGTTATTCTGCAGTCAAATCTTTACAAGGCCAGGCAGAAAAGACATTTTTAGTGAATTTAAATGATTCTTGTTTTTAGCAAAACTGTCAGAGACTTCCAGCAAAGCGCAGCACGAAAAAACCCAGATCTAGTCTGTTCAGCACTCTGAAAATACCAGAATGGGGTGTCCTCGAGAGCAGAGCCAGGGGATGGAGAAAGGCAGTCAGAGGAGTGGACAGAGGCTGGGTGAGAGCAGCAAAGAGAGTTTCTGAAGTGATGGGGAGTCTCTGCAGCACAGCCATGCTGTATGAGCAGAGAGCAGCAGATGGCAAACTGGCAGAGCTCCCTCCTCTGCCAACACGAGTGTGGCAGGAGAAGGAGAAAAGTGGAATTAGACGAACGGAAGGAGATAAGAAGTGATTTGATTTGGAAGCACCAGAGCTGTCAGAAGATGAGGAGGAGTTTGGCTGAACTTTGTGAAAGTGAGAAGCATCCTGCAAAGCAGGGCAACGGGTTTGTGCTCCCTCGGTGGAATCTAGAGCTCTGTGAGCTCCCCGGGCAGCCTGAATGTGCTGTGCCACCAGAAAAACTGCACACAGGGGCATGAGGCATTCACAGAGTGGCAGGGGCTGGAAGTGACCTCAAAAGATTGAGTCCAACCCCCCTGGCAGAGCAGGGGCACCCAGATCAGATCCCACAGCAACAGATCCAGGTGGGGCTGGAATGTCTCCAGAGATGGAGACTCCACAACCTCCCTGGGCAGCCCCTTCCAGTGTCATCCTCACAGTGGAAAAATTCCTCATGATTCCATGAATCTTTATCTCAACAATATTAGATAGCAGTGGGTGTTTAATAGGTAATTAATAGCCATAACAGACTTTAATAGGCACTAATAGCTTATGAACTGAAACCAAACCAAAATCATCATGAGCTTTACCCTGACATAGCACAGAGGGAGGATGTCAAACGTTAGGAAAACAAATTACTGTCCAGTCCTAAATTCTCAAGTGCTTAAAATAAACATATGCAGCCTTTAGAAAGCTATCTCATCTTTATAGCTCAGTTTTCTAAGTGGTGATTATTTATTCTAAATAGAAAGGTAGCTCAAAGAATGTTTTTAATGCAAATAGAAAATTCCCATTTGAGATGCTGAGAGATGAGCAAACTCTCATAACAGTAACTTGATGAAAAGACTATTTAGAGAGGGAGTAAGAACAGTGGAGAAAGTGCACTACGTGAGATTTAATGCAAATTTTAGTTGACAGTAATAGCAATTATGTCTGAAACATAATAAAATCTCCTTTCTGCTCTGTGTTGCTAGATATGCCTGATCTTACTAAAACTGCTCCCAAACTGATCTGAAGCTGATAAATGCAACTGGTTTGGAGCAGCAGGATCAAACTTGCACTTGAAAACACCCCAGTTGGAAGAAATAATAAACTCTCTAGTCTATAAATCATAAAAAAAAAGAAGCTTTACTATTATTTAATATAAAACTAACATACGTGCCTGTCACATTTCCTACTGATTTAGAACCCAACAGTCCTGGGTCACTTAATTATGCTACTAACATTGCAGTGTTCCAAACTCCACCTGGAAAAGTGAGGCAACAAGGAGTAAACAGCTCAACTGTTTGGGATAAATATCAGTATGTGTGCTGCTGGGGCTCCTGCTTCCCTGCACTCATTAATGTCACCACGTTTGAATGGGCATCATGATCCTATGAGCTTAGCTCAGAGCATTTTTAAAAGGTGAAAATGTACCTCCTCATCCTTTAGAAAAACCTCATTTTTGGTTTTTTTTCTTAGCTCTGTTAGAGACCATGCGAGTTCATACACATCTGAAAGACCTAGAAGGGAAAAAAAAGCCCTTTCATCAGTATTATTGTAGATGACAGAGTCAAATTTCTTTAATTAATGGTCCTTTCTGGCAGCCTGTGCCACTAAAATCAGCTCTGAATTTGTTCTGCCGTGCTCATGGGCTCTGGTTCAAAACTCTGTGAGGTGTGGAGTGTTTTACAAGCTCCTGCAGCAATGCAGAAGAGCAGGTGGTTGGACACAGTGTGAGAGGCAAACAAATTCCACCATTTATCTAGAACAATTTGCAACCCACCAGGAGAGCTCAGTGACAGCTTCAGGATATCCATCTAGCAGCACAGCTATGCATTGATTTGATTTCCTCCAGAAATCTGCAAAACAAACAGGCTGCCAAGGAGAAGAAAATCATCACACACACACACACTCTCTGCTGCATCCACAACTCCCAGGTCTGGAGCTCCAGGACAGGACTCACCTGCCTGTTCCTGTTTCCCAGTCTTCCCAACGCAGGCTGAAGTTTTGTGGGTTTGCATTTTCCTGTTTGGAAAACACAGCTGCCTGGAGCGTGTTCTGCTGCTTCTCTTTGCTGTGACATTTCCCCTCACAATCCAAAGCCTTTTGCCTGCTTCAAATGGCACTTTGAAAAGCTAAATTTAGGCCACCCTCCCCAAACACACGTTCACACATCACTGCTGTTGTTCTGCTTGCTGTGCAGGTGTCTTCACAAGGACATCACTCAGCTAGATGGGACCTCACAGCAGCTGTTTGAAATCCCTGACACTGCTCTCCACCAAGCACTAGGTGCAGATGCAGGTGCAGATGCAAGTCCATCAGGCACAACCACAAAGTCCTCCAAGGCTTATAAAACAGGCAGCACATCTGTTGCTAACGTGGCTTCGTGGCTGTGACTCTGCATCTGTGGAGAACTGCACAACAACGAGGCACAGGGACAATTTTATTTCTCTTTTATTTCTCTTTTCTTCCGTTTTTCTTCCAGTTGTGTTGCTTGGTTTGGATTTTTTTTCCTTTTTTTTATGTATTTCTGAACATAAAATCAATTTATACAAGTCTGCTGTTTGGTCTTTAAGCAGCTTGGCTTGCCAGTTCAGATTTAATTTACAACTTTAGTTCTCAGAGTGAAAATTCACAGCAGAAGGCAGGGTGTCCACTCCCCACTTGGCTCCATCATGAAGCACCAGGTGGAATTTGTGCTGTGGGGCTTCTGGTTTAGCTTCTGACAGTGGAACATGGCAGGTGAGGTTGGGGGAGAAGATTTGTGTGTTTCCAGCCCCTCAGGGAGCTTGGCCACCCCTGCTTTGCTCCACTTTTGTGTCTTATTAATCTGCTATTTTCTCAGCTCTCTGCTGCACTATTTTGGTTTTGTTTTCATGGAGTAGCTTGTTTCTGGGCAAATAATGGGATTGGCAAGTCCAACCACCACGTTTTGACCTCATGACTTACAAGATGCTCCATCTGGATGTGTCACTGCTCTCCACCACTCATTTTATTAATCTACCAGTGCAAGCAACGATGCTCAGGGTGCTTTGGAACCAAGAACGTGGGAGATGAAGGTTATTTTGATGTTGTCACTCCAAAGTCCATCCCCAAGCTGTCTCTCAGCAGGAAGGGCAGCAGATTTCTTCTGCTCTGGGGCACGTTCCCTGAAGGATGCTGTGAAAAGTTCAGTGAACATAAACTTCCACCAGGTTCATTAAGAAATACTTAGTGGAACGTCCTTAACGTGCTAAATGAACAAGTGGGGCATTGATACAGCCCGGAGTGACTGACTTGGCAGAGCAAACAACATTCACTGCAGCACAGTGAAATTTAGGGTGCACTTCTAGGAACAAAGAATGCAGCCCATATTGCCAGGGTGGGGGGGATTCCTAGGAAACAGGGGCTGTGAGAGCAGCCTGCCAGGTCCTGTGGGCGTAGAGCTGAATAGGAGCTCCCAGCTCAGTGCTCTCTCTGAAAAGCCCATCCCTCTGGTTTTCAGGGGGGGGGAGAAGAGAACATCCTTTGTAAAGCAGGACTCTTTCCCACCATCAGGTCTGACCTGGGCAGTGTCTCCTGGAGAAAATATACACTGAAACAATTAGCAGAGTGAATGTGTTGAGAGCATGGCTTGAGTGTTGGGTTTTTTTACACCATCTTCTATTCTTATCATGGTTTAAAAAAAAAAAAAAAGCTTTCCTAAAATAAAAAGGTATTATAAAATGAAACTAGCATACCAAAAATCAGGGAAAGGAAGTAATGAAACAATTCCTCTGTAATTAGAACGACTTCTCCTAACATTTCTTTCTTTGTCTTGAGGAATGACAGAGATTGTAATCAGCAGTCTGGTTAAACTGAGGAGAGACTCGTGCTGCCCAGTGATTTCTTAATGAGCTTTACTTCTCCCTGTTCCAAACTTTGCTGGACGTTTGAGATAATTTCTTCAATAAACTTTGTTCTTTTTCTACTCAGGATTCCTATATATAACTCTTCTTTTCAATCAGAGGCTGAATAAAAAGCAGCATCTAGATCACAGATAAATCACACTTTGTGATTACCCATGGTTAGAAATCTGAACGCACAGCCTTTGAGTTGACAAACCAGTTTTTTTGCTGTACTGGGAAACAGATCAAGACCTCAGTCATTAAAGTATAAGAAACCAAGGATGAAATAGGTTGCTCTATGCAGATCTATCTATCAAACCCATCTACATCCACATGCACACATAGAGAATATATTTCAGGCTCACATGCTAGTGCTAACAAGTTTTGCAGCCAAGCCACATTCCATTGAAAAGAGTTAATTCTACAGATCCCCGTGCAGTGTCCCCTCTTAGGAATTTAGTTTTCAATTAAATCCAAGTGCTTTGAAACTCCCTGGCTTTCGGAAAGAGAGAAAAGAAAACTTGCCTCCAAGAGCAGGACCAGCCTTTTGAACACTGCTGCTAGAAATGGCACGTCTGGGACTTTGGTCACGGTGCTCTGCAACACAATCTGCTGTTCTTTAAGGCCTTGGGTGGGGAAAGGAGGGATCAGGAGCCAAGATCATGTACTCGAGGAATTTGGCAGGACATGGAGATGGAGGGAAAGCGAAGCAGATGCAGGGGATGCAGGATAATGCTGGACACGGGGTCTTGTTGTTTCAACTTGATCCTAGTTTCCATCAGGCTTTGCCATCAGCTGTAAAGGGCCCAGGATGGGAGCAAGCTACACTGTGTTTTGTTAACGTGCCAGGGGAAAACAAGAGGAAAAGAGAAAAAGGCCAATATCCAGTGCACATCCCTTACTATGGCTTGTGTGTTGCTTCAGTTATCAATTATGTTTGGTACTTCAAATGAAAAGGCACTTGGATCATCCCCTGAATTCTGATAATACTCCACTTATTGTATTCTTATGTATTTACGTCTCATTTCAAGAGTAAAACAAAAATGTAATAATAATAAGAAAGCAATCTCTTCAAAGGTTTGCAAGCATTGCTGACTTGGACTCACATGAGAGCGCAGCCTTTTCCCAATCCCTTATTGAAAATATTTGTAAGACCAACCAACACGAAAACACATATTCCCTTAAGAAAAGACATTCTTCAACACGAAGAAAATGAAAAAATCTCTCTGGCTTTAAACAGACAAAGTCTTTAGTTGATGAAACTCCTCTGTGTCAGTGGAGCAAAGCACACTGGACTGAGAGTGTGGATATTAGGGACTGTCAAGCACTGGCCCCAGAGAGGTTGTGGAGTCTCCTCTGGAGCCTTTCCATCCCCACCTGGGTCTGCCCCTGCCCTGGGTGCCCCTGCTCTGCCAGGGGGTTGTTCTCCATCACCTCCAACCTCCCCAACCCTCTGTGTTGTCTCTACAACTCCACTCCTTTCCAACATCCTTTTCCTCTGGGTCTCCAGGAAAAAAAGAGAATCTCCTTTCCCATTTGAGAAATGCCACAGGTAAGCTGTCCCCCATCCCCCTGTCTTGGAAAGTTCTGGAATGAGCTGTTTGTCACAGCTGCTCTGCAGACACAGTGTGTCTGCTGTCTACCCCGGAGTGAAAACAAACCTCAGCCAGTTTGCTGGTCACACGTTCCAACTGGGATTTTGCCATCTGTCATTGTGTTTGCAGAGCTATTTAGATTTCCAGTTCATACCAAACAAATTCCACCTCCAGGACCCAGGAGGACTTCAAAAGGAGGCCGGGGAGATCAGATAGATGGGGAAACGTGCCCCAGAGGCCAGGGTTGGGGAGGGATGGAGGGGGGAGCCCTGCATCTGTTCCTGGCTTTAAATATTGTTTGGCATCATTGCAGTCAAGGCTCCTGGAGAGGGGTGGGCTGGACCTTACCAGCTACAACGGGGTAAGGAAAATCCAAATTCCCTCACCCAGGGGTTCCCTGGGCTAGCAGCAGTCTAAGATCTCCTTGGATGCATTACACTGTTTTGTGCCCAGTGTAAAATTCTGCTGGAAACAGGGATCTGAAGCACCACTAGTGAAAGGTATTTTGAGGTAATTACACCTGAAAAATGGAGAATCTCAAAATATTTCACATATCAAAATTCTCTAAGGCTTGAGCATGAAAAAGATTTAAAAGTTAAGGTTTTTTTTTTCTTTTTCCTCTTTCCCAATGCTCTCTCAGCAGGACTTTTCCAGACAGTGCCTATGGACCCTGGTCAGAGGAGAAATTAACTTTTTTGGGGGACAAAAAGCAAACTAGAGGCTGATTTGACACCTATTTCATCTCCCCAGCCCTCGCCCAAGAGGGAACTTCGGCCCTTGGTTGTTCCTCCTCCTCCCCCCAGAGCAAAGCCTGTGAGAAGCTGCCAGCTCTCATTCTTTTGGAATGAGACACTCTCATTTATTGTCTCAATTTCAATCTGCCCCAGGCCCAAAATAAAGACAGTCACCATTGATTTCAGACGGATATTTAGAAACCCATTCAGATTCTTTCTGAGGCAATTAGATGATCATAAATTGGCAAGGCAATCAATTTCCCACTGGGGATTAGGTCATTGCACCAAAACCTCCTACTCCCTTCACTCCAACGTGCACAGTATGTGTATGTTAGACAGTTTTTCACAGAACATGGTGTTAAAGGAGGTGGCAGAGAGTAGGAAATGAAGGGAAATTAAAGAAAAAATTAAAACAAAGAAAGAAAAGAAGGAAAAGTTCCCTGTCCTCAGAGCAAACTCTCCAAAAAGTCCCACCAGCTAAAGGGAATGACCCCAAAAAATGTCAAATGTTCATAATTATCTTTTGGACCTTGCAACGAGCTTGGCCTTGAAACTCTTCAGGAAGCAAAAAGCAGAACAAAATAATAAATTTGGATCCACCAGAGACAGAAGTTCTGACCACTGAGGCACTTTGATGTGTTCACAAACAAGTGGCATGCAGATGCTTGGCTTTGTCACCAGCCAGCCAGCTCAGAGCAGATGAGTCTGAAAGAGGCTTCCCAAACTGCTGCACATAAGGCCAGAGATCCCCAGAGGTGCTGAAAAATACTGATTTTCCTCTATAAGATGCTGTGCTTCAGCCACAACTGCTGCTCCCCAGGCTGTTTGATCAATGACTTTTACATCTGAGGAACAATTAGAATCTAATGTAAAAATGCATGCTCTGGCCAGCTACGTAGAGATAATTCCACTGAGGCACAGAGTTCTTGGTTATTTTCTCAGCAGATGCTGCTCCTGATTTTCCCCTGTTCATATTTGATCTTTCCTTCAAACAACAGTGATAAGTGAGAAGAGAATGGAGCAAACATTCTGCCACACATTTCCCTCTTCTGGATTAACTGCAAAAGCAGAATCTGAAATGCAAGTTTGTGCTGTCGAGGAGTGATCTGAGATGTAATTTGTTTCAGAAGTGGTTTATTTCCTTTGCTGAGCAAACATTTGGGTGATCACCCAGGGGTGTGAGTTGCATCCTACCTGCCTCTGGCACTGCTGCTTCTCACCCAAAAATGTGTTTAACTGCAGCACAGCTAAAGAAATCCAAGCTCAGTGTTTAGGACTGAACTTTTTGGAGGTATCAGTGATCACAGAGTGTTGACCAGGGTGCTGAGAGCTCACCAGGGGAAGTTCTGCATCAGGGATGCATCATTTTTGGGGGATTTATTCCAACAAATCCATAGGGATGACAGGAGCAGGGGAGGATCTGATTTCAACAGATGACAAACCCCAGATTCCAAACGGGTCGACACCGTGATGAAAATAGATTTGATAGTAATAATAATAATAAAAAAAACCCCAAACTAAACAGAAAATAGCTTCAGATTTATGTTACATCTTCCCCCCAGCTTCTTCCTGTGGCACATTAATCAAGCTAAAAGCAGGGCAGGAATCATTGTTTGCATAAACCCAGTCAAAGACGCTTCAGTAGTTTGCTGAAAGCATTAAAAAAAAAAAAAAAAGGAAATATTTTGCAGGAACTGAAGCTAAAACATGATAAGACATTCACCAAAACCCCCCAGAAGCCCCCCAATTAGACTCCTTTATCCCCAGCATATGGCACTGAGGTATATGCTGGGTACTAATGTCTTCCCAGTGCTATTTTCAGCTCCTGTGAGGCTGCAATCCGAGAGGAGTGGTGACAGATAAGCAGGCACAACTGGGTTACATTCATCATGTATGCAACTCAGTGCCTCCCCACAGAAAGGAGCTGCACACAAAGATCAGCAACTTCCCTCTCAGCCCCCAAGTTGGTATTCCTGACTTTTTTTTTCCCTCTGGAAAATAAGAGGACAGGAGAAAAGTTTGGTGGCCAGAGCAGTTTGGTGTGAGCGGGTCGTCGGCTCAGTGACAAGTGATGTCAGCAGATGTCTCTTTTATCTTTTGACAAGACTCTTTTTTTGGAATCAGTGGATGTTTTCAGGTGTAAATATTCCACTTTTTCCTGCATTAAAGGAGCTGCTGGAGTCTAAACTTGGCTTTAAAGAGCAGGGAGAACGTATCGAAGCCACTTCTTTGTGCACTTTTTCTTGCACTGCTTTGACAGGACATATAAATACATATATAAATCTAAATATATATATATCAATACCTGAGGTGTGCATATTCCATTTACTCAAAAGGAAACAGGTCATTTTAGAGAAGCAACTTCAAAGCTTTGTAAAAAAACCTGCCTGGAAATCCAAGTTACTCCGAAACCAGGGGCAGGATTCCCACAGAATCACATATAATAAATATATATATATTTTTAAAAAAACCCTGGAGAATCTTTTCAATTCTTTTAGAATCT